>OY740817.1:8773182-8935682 GCA_963514005.1 Raja brachyura
TTGGGGGAGTCCAGAACAAGGGGTCACAGTCTAAGGATAAGGGGGAATTCCTTTAGGACCGAAATGAGGAAAACATTCTTTACACAGAGAGTGGTGAGTCTCTGGAATTTCATTTCGGAGTCACGTGAGTGACTTTGTGAAGAGCCCGCCGGCGCGCATGCTCGACATATCGTCGTACCGCGTTGCTGCGACGGCTGACGGAGGAGCGTGCTCCTCGCCAGCCCTTCATAAGGGAACCACGCAGGTAAGTATGCTACCTTAAGTTGGTGGTTCTTGTTGTGTTTGCTTCACAGCAAGAACATGGATGGGAGTTTAAGAGGCCGGAGTTCGAGGAGAAGTCGCCGGCCAGCAGTTCCGGAGCGAGAGTTGTCGGGGGTACCTGCAACGCAGACCGGAACGAGGGCGGAGATGTCGGTGAGCTCTGTTTTTTCAGGTCCGGACCCGCCCGCACACCACAGCTCGGAGGAGTTCGACGAGGAGGAGTGTGGTGTGCCGCCAGAGCAGGATGACCCTGCCGTGGCAGTCAGGTCATCAGCAGGCTTGCTGACGGCCTCGAGCAGAAGGGTCCGTGCGGCTGCACGGCCCGCTTCACGAAGCCCCCTGAGGAGGGGAAGGGCAGGAGCCCAAAAGCCTAACCCTGTCGGGGCTAAGGCTCTGCCTGTCGCCAAGGAGCGGTCAGGTTCTAGGATGGGACCCGGGGCAGCTGTGAGGTCCAGCCGTCGCCCCCCAACTTCCGACGCCGGGACGAGTCAGTTGGGGGTCCCGTCACGGTCGCCGAGCCCCCATGGATGGGTGGGCGAGACCATGCGTCGGCAAGGTCCACGATGTGGGCAGCTGGCAAGCCTGCACGGGCCCAAGGTATCCAGGCTTCGGCTGGTGCCGACACCATGCCGCATCTGTCCTTAGAGGCAACGGCTTCCGCTCCCGCTATACGGAGGCGGTTGAACACGCCCATGCAGGAATCGCGCAGTTTCGCCTCGGCGGCTGTCGACGACAACTACCGGCACCGGCAGGGCCTCGACGAGGTGCGGGCCGATGACAGGAGCCCCGGCCAATTTTCAGAGCTGGAGGACTCCGACCACCTGAGTGTTCAGGGTGAAGGGCGTATTGACCGTATAGAGCGGCTGCTGGAACGTCTCCTTCAACAACAACAGGCATCCAGCAGCGACAGGCACAGGGCTTCGTCACCAGCTTCATACACCAGCCTGGAGCAGCAGGACGAGGAGGCAGTGGTCGATCCCATCCCACCCCCGCCTGAGTTACCGGCGGAGGACCTCCTCGATGTGGCCACCAAGTTTGCAGCCCCTCATTCCTTGGGGCTTCCTATCAATACAAAACTGGCAGCCACTGTGGACTTCCTAAATAATCACCGGCTTCAGGAGGAAGTTCTACTACAAGCCATGAGCCGTCACAAGGCTCCATCAAACTGCAACTCCCTCAACGTGCCTGTGGTCAATACGCCAATCTGGGGCAACATCAGTGCGGCTATCCGTCAGCAGGAACTAAAGATTCAGCGGATCCTGAAACTCCTCACGGCCGGGATTACTGCTTTTGTGCGGTCGGTCGACGGAGAGGAGCTTAATTTGGACCAGGAGGATGCTCTGGCGCTTCTATGCGCTACTCAAAATGAAATCAACGGCTTTCGGAAAAATAGCATCCGCCCAGCGCTCAACCCCAAATTTGCAGGGTTGTGCAAACCACCGCCGCCGCCGCCGCCCCGTCAGCTCTTTGGCGAAGACCTTGCCAAAAGGGTCAGAGAGCTTGATGAACAGGCCAAGACCGTGGGGCTCATGCGCTCTCAGAGTGCCCACGCCATCGAGCTCCAAAGCTCCGCTTGGCCGCTCACGAGGGTCTGCCAGCACGTCTACCAGGAATTACCCTCCAGCTCCAAACCAATATCAACCACCCCAACCACAGGGGTCTTTTTTAGGACAGGCTCGGCAGAAGCCGAGATGGAAAATGAGGACGCCACGACCTCAAACCAACCCAGCACCTCTACGTCCACCCACTCGTGTCAGGGACCGCCGGTAACCACAGAGGTGAGGCGGTCTGGTTCTCTTTTTTATCTTTGTTTAACCTCACATGTTGGTGGGCGTTTGCGGTTGTTTGCGGGTGCATGGGGTGATATTACCAGTGATGAGTATGTGTTACGGAATATTCAGGGCCATAGCATTGAGTTTATTAATGGGGACATCCCTCCGTCTCAGCATAGACCGGGTCGTATGTTTAAACTAACGGCTGCGGAACAGTCCGTAGGCTATAAGGAAATTTTAAGGTTGGAACAGAAAGGGGTCATAGAGAAAACGGTTCATGAGCCCGTTGAATTTGTTTCCAATATTTTTACCCGACCTAAGAAAGATGGAGGCTGTAGAGTCATTATTGATCTGACCACTCTGAATAACTTTGTAACATATACTCATTTTAAAATGGACACGTTTGAAACGGCCAAATCATTGATCTCACAAGGGTGCTTTATGGCATGTATTGATTTACAGGATGCGTACTATACCGTACCCATGCAAAAATATTACAGAAGGTTCTTAAAATTTATCTGGATGGACCAGCTGTGGCAATATAGGGCGTTGCCTAATGGGCTCACCACAGCCCCTCGATTATTTACTAAATTGGTGAAGCCAATTATGGCTTATTTAAGACAACGACATCATATCGTTATGGCCTATTTAGATGATATTTTAATTATCGGACACACCTTGGAATCAGCTCAACAAGGGGTTGCAGCTGCGGTCAATTTGTTCCAACAGCTTGGGTTCATTGTTCATCCAGAAAAATCTAAGTTCTGCCCCACCCAGGTAATTAATTATCTGGGGTTCCAGGTGAATTCCATTAGCATGAGAGTCACCATACCAATTAACAAAATTGAGGAGGTAACACAAGTGTGTACAGATTTACTCAATACTCGTATACCATCGATTCGTCACACAGCTACTGTCATTGGCAAGATTGTGGCTTTGTTTCCGGCAGCCCGGTATGGACCTTTGCATTATCAAAACTTGCAAAGAGCCAAGATTGCTGCGCTGCGACGGCATGCTGGTCATTATGATCGATCAATGCAGCTGCCGCCTGCAGCATTGGATGAGTTATGATGGTGGGTTTGCCACATTAGTAACTCGTTTAAAACTATTATTGAGGCGAAACCGATGATATACTTACAAACTGATGCGAGCTCTGATGGCTGGGGAGCTACGAATCAACATTCTAGTTGTGGGGGCCGATGGGATACCCTTGAGAATACAATGTTGGTATCACAAGGGATCAACTATTTGGAGCTGCTTGCAGCGTTTCACGGACTTCGTGCATATTGTTCCAAGATCTTTGGAGCACATGTCCGGCTCCAAATAGACAACACCACAGCGGTGGCGTATTTAAATCACATGGGCGGTACCAGGTCAGTTTCATGTGATAAATTGGCTAATTCAATTTGGCTCTGGTGTGTCAAGAGAGACATTTGGATTTCAGCCACCTATTTGCCAGGTGAGCTTAATTTTGTGGCGGACGCCAGGTCACGCAAGTTCAATGATAATATTAAATGGATGTTACATCCTGAAATTTTTGCAAAAATCACAGCCAAATTTGGGAAACCGGACATTGACCTTTTTGCGTCCCGGTTGAACCATCAGGTACCAACCTACGTCTCGTGGGAACCAGATCCTGGGGCTATAGCGTTAGATGCATTCTCGCTAGACTGGGGGAATTGCTTTTTCTATGCATTCCCTCCGTTTTGCCTCATCAGTCGGGTATTACGAAAAATTCAGATGGATGGTGCCAAGGGCATCCTTATCATACCCGACTGGCCTACACAGCCGTGGTATCCGATGGTCTTTGACACGCTCAGTGAACCTTGGGTCCGTCTGCAGGGTAGCCCAGAATTAGTTACTCACCCTGTTTCAGGGGAGCCACATCCCT
Source organism: Raja brachyura (assembly GCA_963514005.1). The sequence continues at coordinate 8,777,107 of OY740817.1, forward strand.
GCCATGGCTATTTAAATTTGTTGGCTTGCAGATTCTGAATCGGCCTTTAGTTGGATACGGCCTTTCTACCCGGACCATGGATACCATTGCAGCGTCGTGCCGAGAGTCTACAAGGCGAAGATACCGCTCTCACATCAGGAAGTGGGAAGCCTTCTGCAGCCGCTCTCGCATCACGTACGATGCCGTGACTATAACCGACGTCCTGGAATTCCTCGCGGGGTTGCACCATGATGAACACTTAAGCTACAGTGCCATCAACAGCGCCAGGAGCGCTCTATCATTCTACCTCAATATTGAGGTGGGATCCAACAAGCTAGTGTCCAGGCTCATGCGGGGTATTTTCAATACGAATCCGCCTACACCACGCTACAATATCACCTGGGATGTCAGGGTAGTTTTAGCTCTGCTCAGGACGTGGTCCCCCATGGAAGGGCTCCAGCTGGACAAACTCACCATGAAGCTGGTGATGTTACTAGCGCTGACTTCAGCACAGAGGGTACAGACACGCCATAAACTACGTGTCGACAGAATGATGTCTACCCCCACAGAAGTAGTTTTCTTTGTTGACGAGCTACTAAAGCAGCAGAGACCTGGATGCACAGGGCTGCAGCTGAAGTTCCCGGCATACCCCGCAGATGCTAGGCTATGTTTAGCCTCCCACATCCGTTACTACGTCAAGGTGACGGCAAGCATCAGAGGAAAGGAGAGATACCTGCTTGTCACTCATAAGAGACCTCACCATCGAGTGACAACACAGACGATATCCAGGTGGCTTCGAGTCGTCTTGGGTAAGTCAGGTATCGACACTAATGTGTTCAAATCTCATTCCACCAGGGCTGCATCGACGTCGGCGGCGAGGGTCATGGAGGTGCCCATGGACCATATTCTCGCCACAGCAGGATGGGCTAATGAAGCGGTGTTCCAGCGTTTCTACAACCGGCCCGTCGCTGCGCCTCTACAGTTCGCAGAAGCCGTACTAGATGCGGGGCAAGAACGTGGAGATGTCCCCGAATAAGGGGTTTTTGATTTGTTGTTAATAAATATGATTTGTTTTGCAGTATGGACTAGTCAGCACGTTATTCCTCCCATCCATCCCTGGTAGTGGTGTGACAGCATGGACGTGGTCCAGGGCGTGTCATCACAGAAGCTTTGAAGTCTTCACGAAGTCACTCACGTGACTCCGAAATGAAATAGTAAGATTGAACGAGAACTTACAAGTTCGAAGGTTGATCTTTATTTCATGAGGAGTCGAAGTGAGGGATTTCGTGCCCTCCTCGCCCAACCCTCAATCACCTTCATCTGGTAATCTTAGTCGTTTTCATTCTTACTATGTGAAGTCATTTCTTTTGATTGGTTTCTGTGATTCCACGCCGCTACTTTGAAGTATATCGAGCATGCGCGCCGGCGGGCTCTTCACGAAATCCCTCACTTCGACTCCTCATGAAATAAAGATCAACCTTCGAACTGGTAAGTTCTCGTTCAATCTTACTATTCTCTGCCACAGAAGGTAGTGAGGCCAGTTCATTGGCTATATTTAAGAGGGCGTTAGATGTGGCACTTGTGGCTAAAGGGATCGGGGGTATGGAGAGAAGGCAGGTACGGGATACTGAGTTGGATGATCAGCCATGATCACATTAAATGGCGGTGCAGGCTCGAAGGGCCGAATGGCCTACTCCTGCACCTATTTTCTATGTTTCTATGAATGGCGGTGCAGGCTCAAAGGGCCGAATGGCCTACTCCTGCACCTATTTTCTATGTTTCTATCTCATACACTAGGGACAATTTACAGAAGCCAATTAGCCCACAAACCTGCACGTCTTTGAAGTGTGGGAGGAAACCAGTGCACCTGGGGAAAACCCACGTGGTCACAGGGAGAACGTACAAACTCCGTACAGACAGCAGCAGAGTCTTTGGCGCTGTAAGGCAGCAACTCTACCGCTGCGCCACTCACGATGCCCTTCCATGGCCTGCACAAGGTCTTCCATTTAGTAACGGCGAGAGACTCTGGTCCAATCTTCTGCATTTTGTCTTCAGTTCACCCACAGCAGGAACACTCGAGTTGGGGAGAGGAACTGTCGCTTTTGCCACACCCGCCACAAGGTGGCGCCCCAGTGCCAGTTTCCTGGCCCTGCCGATCCAAAACGTCGCCCATCCCTTCTCTCCGGAGATGCGGCCTGTCCCACTGAGTTACTCCAGCACTTTGTGTCTTTCGTCAGTATAAGCCAGCGTCTGCAGTTCCTTCCAACACATTTTGGCCCTGATCAACGGTCATTGTTGGAACTCAAGGGGATTGGAGGCCTGGTAACTCAGATACTGTTCGTGTGGGAACTGGCTCGATAGCTCTTGGCCTGCTTATTAATTGACAATTAAAACAAAAATCCAGTTGCTTCACAACATCACGGGAAGTGATGAACAGGCCATGAGAGGATGATGCCTAAAAAGTGGCGACTCTTGTGTACAAACGCTATGCTTCTGCACTCTTACACTTAGTATGATGGTGCCTGATGCATTTTAGGATTGTCACTGGAGGAACTCAGTGGGACAGGCAGCATCTCTGGACAGGCGGAATGAATGACATTTCGGGTCGATACTCTTCCTCAGACTAGCCGGGGCAAGGGAAATGACAGATAAAGATGGTGAAATAGAGAGATAGAAACATTGAAAATAGGTGCAGGAGGAGGCCGTTCGGCCCTTCGAGCCAGCACCGCCATTCATTGTGATCATGGCTGATCGTCCCCAATCAATAACCGTGCCTGCCTTCTTCCCATATCCCTTGATTCCACTAGTCCCTGGAGCTCTATCCAACTCTCTCTTAAATCCATCCAGTGACTTGGCCTCCACTGCCCTCTGTGGCAGGGAATTCCACAAATTCACAACTCTCTGGGTGAAAAAGTTTTTTCTCACCTCAGTCTTAAATGGCCTCCCCTTTATTCTAATACTGTGGCCCTGGTTCCGGACTCGCCCAACATTGGGCCATTTTTCCTGCATCTAGCTTGTCCAGTCCTTTTATAATTGTATATGTTTCTATAAGATCCCCCCCCTCATCCTTCTGAACTCCAGTGAATACAAGCCTAGTCTTTTCAATCTTTCCTCATATACAGTCCCGCCATCCCAGGGATCAATCTCGTGAACCTATGCTGCATTGCCTCAATCACAAGGATGTCCTTCCTCAAATTAGGAGACCAAAACTGTACACAATACTCCAGATGCAGGACAAATGAATGAAAGATATGCAAAAAAGTAACGATGATAAAGGAAACGGAGCATTAGGCCCATCGAGTCTACTCCACCATTTAATCATGGTTAATCTCTGCATTCTAATCCAATTTCCTCCCTTCTCCCCATAACCCTTGACACCCGTTCTAATCACAAATTTGTCTATCTCTGCCTTAAAAATATCCACTGACTTGGCCTCCACACCAACTCTGTGGCGATGAGTTCCACAGATTAACTGCCCTCTGACGGAAGAAATTCCTCCCCACCTCCTTTCTAAAAGAGTGCCTTTAATTCTGAGGCTATGACCTCTGGTCCTGGACTCTCCCACCAGTGGAAACATCCTTTCCACATCCACTCCACTCTATCCATGCCTTTAACTATTAATTAAAAGTTTCAATCAGGTACCCCCTCAACCTTCTAAACTCCAGCGAGTACAAGCCCAGTGCTGTCAAATGCTCATCATATGCTAACCCACTCACACCTCCAGATTCAGGGACAGATTCTTTCCAGCTGTTATCAGGCAACTGAACCGTCCTCTCATCAACTGGAGTGTGTGGTCCTGACTTCCCATCTACCTCATTGGAGACCTTCAAATTGCCTTTAATCGGACTTTATCTTGCACTAAATGTTGTACCCAACCCACTCATTCCTGGAATCATTCTTGTAAACCTCCTCTGGACCCTCTCCAGAACCAGTACATCCTTCCTCAGATATGGGCCCCGTATTTTGCTCACTACTCCAAATGCGGCCTACCCGGGGCCTTGTAGAGCCTCAGCATTACATCTCATAGGTTCTAGGAGTGGAATTAGGTCACACAGCCCACCAAGCCTACTCCACCATTCAGTCATGGCTGATCTATCTCTCCCTCTCAACCCCATCCTTCTGCCTTCTCCCCATAACCCCTGGCACCCGTACTAATCAAGAATCTGTCAATCTGAGATTCCTCCTTCTAGGCAAAGTAGACCAATTCTTAAAGACTTGGTCTCCTTTTATCGACTTTTTACAAGTTATTTCCCTTTAGCTTTCATTGTTTTCTATTATTAAATTAAAAACATGAAGTTGTACAAGAATGATAATGTGTATATAGGTATTAGGTACCACACTATTGTACTTACTTCTAACACAAAAATAAATAAATAAATAAATAGAAGGCTCTGTCAATCTCGGCCTTAAAAATATCCACTGACTTGTGGCCTCCACCGCCATCTGTGGCAATGAATTCCACAGATCCACCACCCTCTGACGGAAGAAATTCCTCCTCATCTCCTTTTTAAAGGCACGTCCTTTATTCTGAGCCTACGGCCTCTGCCTCTAGGCCTTCCCACAAGTGGAAACATCCTCTCCACATCCACTCTATCCAGGCCTCTTCACAGTCTTCTAGTCGGACAATTCCCTCCATCCCAATCCCTTGCTCTTTTCTCAGAGCCTTGTAAAGTATTCTCCCTCAAGTACGAGTCTACCCTCCTCTGGATTTTATTGATTAATTCTGTTCGTACAAGCAGTGTATTTTATATCCTAGCTACCGTGCATAAAATAGTGATTCTTAATCCCTCTTATACGCTCTGCCCCAAGTTTTAAATCAGCATCTCTGGGTAGAAGGAATGGGCGACGTTTCGGGTGGAGACCCTTCTTCAGACTGAGCGTCGGGGAGAGGGAGTTACAGAGATAAGGAAATGTAAGAGATCAAAAGAGATGCAGATCACAGAAAATGTAGAATAAACCACAGTCAAGTTTAAGAAAGAACTGCAGATGCTGGAAAAATCGAAGGTAAGACACAGAATGTTGGAGTAACTCAGCGGGACAGGCAGCATCTCTGGAGAGAAGGAATGGGTGACATTTTGGGTCGAGATCCTTGTTCAGACTGAAGAGGCATCTCGACTCGAGACCTGGGGTTACCTGGGGTTACCTGGGGCTACCTGGAACTACCTGGAACTTACCTGGGTTTACCTGGAACATACCTGGGTTTACCTGGAACTTACCTGGGTTTACCTGGGCCGACATGAGCTTGCCTTGGGTTACCTGGAACTTACCTGGGGTTACCTGGAACATACCTGGGTTTACCTGGGCCTACATGAGCTTGCCTTGGGTTACCTGGAACTTACCTGGGGTTACCTGGAACATACCTGGGGTTACCTGGCCTTGTCTGGGGCTACCTGGAACTTATTTGGGTTTACTTGGGCCTACGTGGGGTTACCTGGGGTTACCTGGTGTTAAGGAAAAACTTTAAAACACAACACAAAGATTGGATAAGACAATCAAGACTTTATTTAAGAGCACCAAATACAGTGACCACTGGGAGCAACTTGGAGATTTGCTCTACAAACAAAGATGAATCTACCTCATATACAGGATTTTCCTTTGATGTTTAGTTTATTGTAGCAAGCACTTTAGAAATGTTCCTCCTTCCAAATGGTCTTGTAACAAATATACACCGTGCACCTCTGAAACACCAAGCCGAGTACACACAGCCCAATTCCACAGCATTACAGATAAGCAAATGTCCTTTTGACCTTATTGTATTGTTTTATGATTAGTTTGATTTCCATTTGTCCTTTGACACCAGGGAAGAGAATCTGACTAAAGTAGACGGCAGTGAGTGTCATTTACATATGCTCGGTATCCATATATAAAGTTTACACGTACCAGCCTGAAGAAGGGTCTCGAGCTGAAACGTCACCCATCCCTTCTCTCCAGAGATGCTGCCTGTCCCGCTGAGTTACTCCAGCTTTTTGTGTCTATGCTCAGTTTCAACTTCTTTAAAGTGCAGAATTTTTATGACACATGAAGAGGACTTTGAACATTAATACAATACAATAAAACTTTATTAGCCCAGTCTGTTTTGCAACATACGAGGAATTTCATTTGCCAAGTCAGTCATACCAATAAAAAGCAACAGAACACACCAAATACATTTTAATATAAACATCCACCACATTGACTCCTCCACATTCCTCACTGTGATGGAAGGCGGAAAAATGTTAAATCTCTTCCCTTCTTTGTTCTCCCGCGGTCGGGGGCTTCGAGCCCTCCGTTGACGGGGCGATCTTGACTCCCGTAGCTGGTGGCGTTCGGGCCCTATCAAGCTCCTGCATCGAGGGGGAATCTCAGCTCCCCCTCGCCGAGCAATCTGACCCAGGGTCTGACCCCGTTGGAGCTTCCCAACATCTACGGTCTCTACCCGAGACCGCGAGCTCTCAATGGTAAAATCCGCAGGCTTGGAGCGGATCCCAGGCAAGGGATCGGAACCGATGGTAAATCCACGCCATGTAAGCACTCTACCTGTCCCTATCCCTTGCTGTCTTCTTGAAGCTTTGCAATGAATCTTTGACACTGGATAGAGGGGGCTGTCCAGTACATTCAGCGCATTGGACTGACCAGACTTTGGACGTCATCTTTTGCAAAATATGGCGACTTGTGCATGTATGAACTATGCAAAAAGAACTTCACTGTGCAGTGAGTATGTGACAATAAACCTGCAGGGCAAGTTTTATACCCAGAATAGCTTTGGCCTTTGTGATTGAGTAAAATATAACAGTAAATGTTAGAAGCACTCAGCGGGTCAGGCAGCATTCGTACAAAGTTAATGTTTCAATTCAATTGTCACATTGCCAGCGTCTGCATTTTATTTGATTTTCATTCTGTGCTCAACATAGAACGCAGAACAGTACAGGGCAGGAACAGGCCCTTTATCCCACAATGTTTGTGCCAGGCCTGATGCCAAGTTAAACTAATTTGCGCATGATTCATACCCCTCCACTCCCTGCATATCTGTGCCCATCAATGTACCCTTCAATGCCACTGTCATATATCTCTTGCCACCACTGCCCCTAGCAGCGTATTCCTGGCACCTACCACCCTCTGTAAAAAAAACCTGCCCGCACATCCATTTTAAATTTCCCCCCACCCACTCACCTTAATGCTCTGCCATCAATCCTTTGACATCTCCACCTTGGGGTAAAAGGTTCTGGCTGTCTACCTTATCCATGCCTCTGAGAATTTTACTTACTTACTTACTGCCTATTATGCCTCCTGGCATGTAGGGCAGCAACGAAGGTCCTCCACTCCTGTCTGTTCAGGGCCAGCTTCTGGACACTACCCCAGGTCAGGTCCATTGTTTTCATTTCCTCCTCTACAATTTGACGCCAGGTGGTTTTGGGTCTCCCTCTTTTCCTTTTCCCTTCCGGTGCTTCTCCTTTTCCCTTCTTGGGATGCTGTCTGGTTGACATTCATCCTAGCATCTGTCGATAGCCCTGGAAGTCCATCACACCCGCGCCCCCCCCCCCCCTGCAGGAACTATACATCAGAAGGTGTAAATCCAGAGGCAACAAGATCATGGGAGACCCCTTCCACCCCAGCAACGGACTGTTCCAGCTGCTACGGTCAGGCAAAAGCCTCCGTTGCCATGCTGTGAGAACGGAGAGGATGAGAGGAGTTTCTTCCCAGAGGCCATTGGGACTGTAAACACCTATCTCTCCAGGGACTTTTAACTTTACTGGACCATTTTACTGTTGTGTGGTGTCTTTTTAAAATAGCTGTTTTTTTCCTTTTTCTTCCCTCCCACAAATATGTAATATGTGATTCTGTTCCATTCTGTTTGTAGTTTATTTGTTTTTTTGCACAATCCACGAGATTTGCCACTTTTCATTTCACTGCACATCTCGCATGTGTATGTGATGAATAAACTTGACTTGACTTGACTAGTGTTGATTCCTTCAGTTGCTGTTTCCTTAACGTATTTGTTTTACGAGACAGGGGTTGTTAGCCCTGTGCTCAACCCCCAACCTGGAGGACCAGTGGATCGCTCTTCGTCTCGCCTCTGCCCTTCCACCTGTCCAGCATGGGAGACCCTAACGGGAGACGAATCCCCCGCCGGCGTAGCCTGAGGGGTCACTGAGACACACAAGCTCCCCGACCACGATCCAACGGGGAGCTCTGATAATTTTATATACTTCTATCAGGTCTCCCTTCAGCCTCCAATATTCCAGAGAAACATGTTCTGTCTTTTTATCTCTGGCCTTTGACCAACCATCTGCGTATAATATCACCCTCTTCTCCTGTTCAGCCTTTGTCCTTGTTCTCCTCTCTTCCAGCTTACTTCCCCCCCCCCCCCCCCCCCTACAATCAGTCTGAAGCAGGGTCCTGACCCAAAATGTCAACTATCCTTGTTCTCCTGAGATGCTGCCTGATCCACTCAGCTACTTCAGCACTTTGTGTCTTCTTTTGTAAACCAGCATCAGCAGTTCTTTGTTCATCCAGTTTTTTTACATCCTCTCTTTGTAGGTAATACTTTCTAAGTCAGGTTCTGTCACACCTTCTCCAACGCTTAATTTAGTTTTGAGGTACAGCACAGAAACAGGCCCTTCGGCCCACCGAGTCCGTGCCGTCCAGCAATCCCCGTACACTAAAGCCCCTGTCCCAGGATGCGAGTTTACCCAAGAGCTCTCCTCAGTTTAAAAAAAAATCAAACTCGTGGTAAGTACGTAGCATGTACGTAACGGGTACGTCAGAGCTCGTTGATGTCACGTAGCGGCTCGTAATGCTAAGGGCAGGTACTCAGGAAACACGGTAACTCGTGAAGTTTTTTTAACAGTGTGAAAAATGTCCAAGAGTAAAAAAATACTCGTGTTTGATTTTACCACGAGTTTGATTTTTTTTTTGAACTCGGGAGAGCTCTTGTGTAAACTCGCATCATGGGACAGGGGTTCAACACTATCCTACATACTGGAGACTATTTACAATTTTATCGAAGCCAACTAACCTACAAACCTGTACGTCTTTGTAATGTGGGGGGGGGAACCGGAGCTCCCAGAGAAAACCCACGCAGGTCACGGGGAGAACGTACCGACAGCACCCGTGGTCAGGATCGAACCCGGGTCTCTGGCACTGTAAGGCCGCAACTCTACCGCTGCGCCGCCGTACCGCCCTATCCTTCCTGTAACGACTAGAACTGCAAACATTCGGCTGGATCCAGGGACCTACGCCGTGTTCTCTGGCTAATATTAATCCCTCTCTCCACATTGCTAAAATGGATGATTGGCCATTAGCACATCAGTGTGTTCAGCTGTTGCTTGAATCCCTGGCAGCAAAATAGTGGAGGTCCGGAAAATCCAGCCCAAAATACATGAAATGTAGGAGTCATTTAGCAGGTCAGGTAGCGTCTCTAGAGAGACAAACAAGAATCAAAATGGAGGCTTCTCCCTCACCACAAACGCTGGCAATTCTGCAGAGCATTTCCAGCAATCACTGTTTTTCCTTCTGAAGTGCCACATGTGTGTTAACTGTTCCTGAACAGGGCACAAGTGGTGCTGCAGAAATGTACGTCTTTCATATAAAGGAAGGCAAGTCATGGTTTGGAGGTGACAATGTACGAAGTGTGGTTAAGATTAAGATTAGGTAAATCTTGATTAATCTGTGTTCAAGAGTTCAAGTTTTATTGTCATGTGTCCCTGATAGGACAATGAAATTCTAGCTTTGCTTTAGCACAACAGAACATAGTAGGCATGAATACTGAACAGATCAGTGTGCCCATATACCATTGTATCAATATATACACACATGAATAAATAAACTGATAAAGTGCAAATAAACAGATAATGGGCTATTTTACTTCGGAGTCACGTGAGTGACTACGTGAAGAAGCCCCGCCTGGCGCTGGATCGGCATTACGTCGACGCTGTCGGTAGAGGAAAGAGTTGCAGAGCGCAGCTCCACACAGCGGTAAGGAAACGGCCCGCAGGTAAGTAAACTTATTTTACTTCCAGGGCGTTTTCTAAAAACTCCATAGGCTGGTGGGTAAACCAGGAGGAGTTAAACTAAAATAGAGAAAGTTTAAAAAGTCGCGGGTAAAACGTGCGTCCCGGGGTGTAGAATAGTCGGGACAGCAGATTATTGCGGAGCTGGTTCCGATACCGGTGGCCATTGAAATACCCGTTAGTGAGCCTTTGGTTGCTCCACAAACAGAAACTTTGAAAACCCAGTGCCTAAAAAATGTAAAAGAAAAGCTGAAAGGCCTGAGGTTTCTGATGAATTCGGAAGGTCCAGAAAGGAAAGCCTTATGGCTCAGAATGGATCAAATGGAGAAAATACTCCAAACTATAATCAACCAAGGGTCTAAGAACCCAGAATATCCCCAGGCAGCCCCTGAGGGGGTTCCATATCATGAATATGGTGCCAGTTTGAATTGGGAATTTGAAACTCCAGTGCCCGGGATTGGGCTGGAGGAAGTCTCCTTTGAACAAGTTTCAGGAGTACCAGGGCTGTATGAGACTGACCCTGAAAGTGGTGATTGTGGTCAGGAGTGCCCACCACAATACAAATATGTTGATCCAGGTGTGTCTGAAGTGACACAAAGTTTTGCTATACCTGGAGGAGGCGGTGAGGCCATGGAAGAAAACCTGGCGGCCAATATTAATTATATGGTCTCTCAGCTGCTTCAAGAAGCTGTTATGGTTGAGACAGCAGATTTGTATAAAACACCTATTAATTGTACCTCACTGAAGGTACCTACGGTGAATCCGGCTATTTGGAAATGATGCGCTAATTTCGGCTGGCATCACTGCTTTTGGAAAACAAGTGGAAGGTTGTGGAATGACCAAAGTTCAGAAGCATATGTTGGCATTATTCTGCAACTCATTTTTGAGATAAATTGTATGAGGAAGATTGCCATTCGGCCTCTTTTACATCCAAGATTTGCAGGGTTGTGCAGATCAAGCAATGTTCAAGCTCCTGGTTATTTGTTCGGAGAAAATCTGGCAAAAACTATTGGCCTCATGAAATCCTTCAATTCTGGCCAGAGAAGGGCTGGTAAAATGAGAAGGGGATTTGATTTTGGAGCTGGAACAAGCCGAGGCAGGAGTATGGTAAGGAAGAATTACCAACCAGCACAGCCGAATGTGCACCCATTTGTTGGGAGAAGGAGATCACTACGTCCGGTTGGAGAGGTACAAAAACTTTATCATATTAAAAAAGAATTTTTGGATGAACCTCAGATTGGTGGTAGACTCCGAATGTTTTATAATGAATGGGACAGTATAACATCTGATCGTGTTATATTAGATACTGTTTTAGGATCTACCATTGATTTTGTAGAAGGTATGGTTCCACTGGGACAGAATAAGCCTAATCATACTTTGATGTTTCTGTTCTTGAAAAAATTCAAATTGATAAAGAGGATCCACAACAATTTGTGTCAAATATTTTCCCCAGACCAAAGAAAGATGGGGGTTGTAGAATCATTTTAGATCTCACACAATTGAATACATTTGTCCAGTATAAACATTTTAAAATGGACACATTCAAAACTGCAATGCAGCTGGTATCAACAGGTTGTCATATGGCTACAATAGATTTGAAGGGTGCATATTATTCAGTTCCAATTCATCATCAATTTCGCAGGTATTTAAAGTTTAAGTGGTTGGGACAGCTGTGGCAATACAAAGCATTACCTAATGGATTAAGCTCAGCACCTAGACTGTTCACTAAATTGTTGAAGCCAGCACTTGCACTGCTAAGGGCACAAAAACACATTGTTATGGCTTATCTAGATGACATTTTAATTGTCAATGCTAATCAGGAGTCAGCTGAAAAATCAGTCTCAGCAACTCCAAGTCTGTTTGAAAGGCTGGGGTTCAAGGTTCAAGGTTCAAGGTTAGTTTATTTGTCACATACACCAATTGGTGTAGTGAAATGCTTCTTGCCATGCAGCACATAAAATAAAGAATACAGACACAACAATAATAAAGAGATTTAAACATAAAAACATCCCCCCACAATGGTTCACATTATGAGGGAAGGCACAATGTCCAGTCCCCAACCCATGTCCACCCATACTCGGGCCTATTGAGGCCTCCACAGTTGCCTTCACGGAGGCCCGATGTTCCAGGCCGTTCTCGCCGGGTGGTGGTGCTCTCTGCGGCTTGGTACACCCGGAACGGCCGCTTCCCGCTCGAGTCCGCGGCTTCCAGAGCCGACAAGGCCGCGCTGAATGGAGCTCACCTCCGCTGGCTCCCGGTGTTAAAATTCAGCGCTGCCGCCCGCAGCTGGCCGCTCCACAGACCCGCGGCTCCGCGATGTTTGGCTCGGGCGGATCCAGCTCACCGGAGCTCCAGCGCGGCGACCCAGGCAAGACATCGCCTGCTCTGCTCCACCCCGCGATGGCGCTCCAGCGCTCCGCCGCTGCCGAAGCCGAGGCCCTGGACGGTCTCCTCGGGAAACGCCGCTCCAGGCTCGCTGGTAGGCCGCGAGGATCGGGTCGGAGATGCAGCCCGGAGAAAAGCTGCCTCTCCAACCAGGTAGGGACCCTGAAAAGTAGTTTCCCTCTTTCCCCCCCCACTCACCCCCCACATAAAAAAGAATAGGCTCCAAACAAAAACACTTAACACACTAAAAAAAAGAAAAGAAGAAAAGACATACGGCTGCAGGCTGGGCAGCCATACCACACAGGACGGCGCCCCCTAGAAATGGGTTCCTGATTCATCCTACAAAATCTAAGTTACAGCCATCCCAAACCATTGAATATCTGGGGTTTGTGATTAATTCAATTACCATGTTAGTAACTTTACCAATGGATAAGGTTATTGATTTGACAAATGTGTGTCAGAGCCTGATTAACAAACCTTATCCCTCCATCCGAGAAGTAGCTAAGGTTATTGGGAAATTAGTAGCAGCATTCACAGCAGTAGAATTTGGTCCACTGCATTACAAAAACTCAAGCGCTTATACAGTGAGCAGGCCATTTTAATAGGCCTATTCTTATCAGAATTGCATTGGTGGATTGAGAATGCTCCACAAGCTGTTAAGAACATTTTAGTTCAGCAGCCAGTAGTGTTTTTGCAAACTGATGCAAGTTCTCGGATGGGGGGCTACGGATAATGAGACCAGCTGTGGGGGCAAGATGGACTGTCCAAGAGGATTTATTGCTCCAAACATATGGTATAAATTATTTGGAGTTACTGGGAGCATTTTATGGATTAAAGCTTATTGTTCTACTATGAAGGACTTGCATGTCCAAATACAAATAGACAATACCACAACTGTGGCATATATCAATCACATGGGTGGTGTAAGATCAATATCATGTGATCATCTGGTAAACCAGATGTGGCATTGGTGTATTGGTAAAAATATTTGGCTTTCAACTATTTATCTCCCAGGGAGAGACAATGTTGTGGCAGACAAAAGATCACGAATAGTTAAAGACAGTACAGTATGGATGTTAAATCCACAAAATTTCAAAAATATAGTCAGTCGGTATGGAGTGCAGGACATTGATCTGTTTGCATCTAGATTGAATCACCAATTGCCCAAATACGTGTCTTGGGAACACGATCCAGGGGCAGTAGCGGTGGATGCTTTCTCACTACACATTCTATACAGAATGGGGGAATACGTTCTTTTATGCTTTTCCCCCATTCTGTCTGATTGGGCAATGTCTCAAGAAAATAGCACAAGACGCTGCCAAAGGCATTTTGGTGGTGCCAAATTGGCCTACACAGTCATGGTTCCCATTGATGCTAAAAATGATTATTGAACCATGTATGACGATTCCTAGTTGTGACAATTTGTTGACACAACCAGTAACAAAAGAAGTTCATCCATTGCATGATCATATGAATTTGTTAATCTGCAGGTTCTGACCAGACCATTGCAAGAGTTTGAACTGTCGGACAGGACCATGGATGTTATAGATGCAGCTTGGAGGAATAGCACTAAAAAACAATATATGGCGCATATAAGGAAATGGGAAGCTTTTTGTAGACAGTCAAAGATATCTTATCATACTGCAAACATTTCAAATGTATTGGAGTTCCTTGCTGGGTTACATTTTTGATGAGCATTTGAGTTATAGTGCCATTAATTGTGCTTCTAGTGCTTTGTCGTCCTACTTAGGATAAATTTTTGATCAAGACTCAGTTGAGTCTCGCCCATTAGTATCCTGATTCATGAAAGGAATTTAATAAAATCCTCCCAAGCCCAGATATACAGAAATTTTGGATGTTCCCATTGTTCTCACTTTGCTTAAGCAATGGACTCCAATTACTTCAATGTCTTTGCAGAAGTTAACATTCAAGGTAGTAATGTATATGGCTTTAGTATCAGTTCAAAGAGTACAAACTTTGCAATTGTTACGGTTAGATTGCATGCATGTGGCTGCAGATAACATTGTGTTTTATGTTTATGACCTGATCAAACAAAGCAGACCGGGGAGAACTGGAGCTAAGGTAATGTTTAAAGCATATCCCACCAATGAAGCATTGTGTGTAGTTAAGCACTTAACTCAATACATTGAAGTAACCAAAAATCTCAGAGGTTCTAAGAAAGCGTTATTGATAACGCACAAAAAACCACATACAAAAGTTTCAGTTCAAACCATTTCTAGATGGTTAAAACAGGTTTTGGATCTAGCAGGAATAGACACTGATGTGTTTAAATCTCACTCCACTAGGGCGGCAGCTACGTCCGTGGCGAAGGTACAGGACGTACCACTCGATCAAATTTTAGAGGCCGCAGGGTGGTGTAGAGAAGAAACTTTTTCAAAGTTCTACGATAAACCTGTTGTCACGGTGCCAGGATTTGGACACGCAGTACTGGGTTCTCTTTAAATGCTTGCTTTGTTTTATATTATCGATTTATATTATCGATTTATGTTATCATTGATATCATTATCATTTTTTCTTTTGTAAAATTTTCCCCTACGATAGAGGGGTTATTATTTAAAAAATTGTTCTTTTATGATTAAAAGACTTATTACATAAATTGTAGCAATGTTTTAAAATGCTATTTACTCACTACTGTATTGACTAAACAGAGTGTCGTATGGAATGAATCTACGACATAAAAAACAGAGCTTTAAAATCTTCACGTAGTCACTCACGTGACTCCGAAGTAAAATAGTAAGATTAAACGAGAGCTTACCTGTTCGAAGTTTGATCTTTATTTTATGAGGAGTTACGATGAGGGATTACGTGTCCTCCGCTCCCAACCCTCATAATATAAATGATCATCTGGTAGTTCTAGTCTATGTTGAGCCTTACTATCTTACTTTGGCTATTGGTTCTGTGTTTTTCATGCCGCTGCTTTGAAGTATGCCGATCAAGCGCCAGGCGGGGCTTCTTCACGTAATCCCTTATCGTAACTCCTCATAAAATAAAGATCGAACTTCGAACAGGTAAGTTCTCGTTTAATCTTACTATTAATGTTCAGAGTTTTGTCCGAGCCGAGTTTAATAGCCTGATGGCTGTGGGGAAGTAGCTATTCCTGAACCTGGTCGTTGCAGTCTTCAGGCTCCTGTACCTTCTACCTGAAGGTAGCGGGGAGATGAGTGTGTGGCCCGGATGGTGTGGGTCCTTGATGATACTGCCAGCCTTTTTGAGGCAGCGACTGCGATAGATCCCCTCGATGGAAGGGCGGTCAGAGTCGATAATGGACTGGGCTGTGTTTACTACTTTTTGTAGTCTTTTCCGCTCCAGGACGTTTAATCTGTAGTTAAGATTAGTTTAGTTTAATGCAGACACGCAGCATGTATCATGTATATAGATATCCTTATCATGTATCTGTACACAGCAAATGACTCGATTGTAATCATGTATTGTCTTTCCGTGGGCTTCTTAGCACGCAACAAAAGCTTTGCACATGTGACAAAAAAATAAACTAAACTGTAGGGGAACAGGCCCTTCGGCCCATCGAGTCCATGCCAATCATCGATCACCCATTCATGCTAGTATCCCACGTTCGCATCCGCTCCCTGCACACTAGGGGCAATTTTGCAGGAGCCAATCATCCTACAAACACGCGTGTTTTTGGGATGTGGGAGGAAACTACGTGTTCACAGAGTGAGAATTCAAGAGAGTTTTATTGTCATGTGTCCCTGATAGGACAATGAAATTCTTGCTTTGCTTCAGCACACCAGAACATAGTAGGCATTACTACAGAACAGATCAGTGTGTCCATATACTATTATATAAATATATACACACATGAATAAATAAACTGATAAAGTGCAAATAAACAGATTATTGGCTATTAATGTTCAGAATTTTGTCCGAGCCGAGTTTAATAGCCTGATGGCTGTGGGGAAGCAGCTATTCCTGAACCTGGACGTTGCAGTCTTCAGGCTCCTGTACCTTCTACCTGAAGGTAGCGGGGAGATGAGTGAGTGGCCAGGATGGTGTGGGTCCTTGATGATGCTGCCAGCCTTTTTGAGGCAGCGACTGCGATAGATCCCCTTGATGGAAGGGAGGTCAGAGAACATGCAAAGTAACTCCACATCGACGGCACCCGAGGTCAGGATCGAACCCGGGTCTCCCGGAGGCTGTGAGGCAGCAGCTCTACCCGCTGCACCCAATGTAGACACGGACTCGGAAACCATTTTCTTTCTTAGTTGCAGCAACAACTTGGATTGTTACCGGAGTGATTGCCACGTCATTTGATGTACTATTTTTATCTAAAATAAACCAAAAGGTGGAGGGTGTTCCTTCTATGTTTATTTAGTTGCAAATACACTATTCCTGATGTGGGCCAAATGTGAGACACAGACCATCACAGAGAAAACAAACTAGCTCTCACTCTCCTTCAGATGACAAGAACGCCTTGCATTTCCATAGCACCCTTTCCACCAACCTCCCTCCCTCACCCAAATAACAATATTTGCGAAAGTTAGATACTGTAGCAAAGTAAAAATGTAGTGACTAATTTTTCGCGTAAGATAATTCAACACATGACAAGAACTAGACGATGTGTTTCACTGGCGACTCAAAGGTAAATATTTGCTGACCTTGACATGATAACCCAACTGATTATTTTTAAACTGCTGCAGTTGTGTTATTACAGAGGCTCGTTCTTTAAGTTTCATCTGAAAGATGATATTTCCCACCATGGAAACAGGCCCTTCACACTAGTTCTATGTTATATCACAGTCCCAACACATTAGGCAACTTACAGAACCATATAACCATATATAACCATATAACAATTACAGCACGGAAACAGGCCATCTTGGCCCTTCTAGTCTGTGCCGAACACTTACTCTCACCTAGTCCCATCTACCTGCACTCAGACCATAACCCTCCATTCCTTTCCCGTCCATATACCTATCCAATTTTACTTCGGAGTCACGTGAGTGACTACGTGAAGAAGCCCCGCCTGGCGCTTGATCGGCATTACGTCGACGCTGTCGGTAGAGGAAAGAGCTGCAGAGCGCAGCTCCACACAGCGGTAAGGAAACGGCCCGCAGGTAAGTGAAATTATTTTACTTCCAGGGCATTTTCAAAACTCCGTAGGCTGGTGGGTAAACCAGGAGGAGTTAAACTAAAATGGAGAAAGTTAAAAAATCGCGGGTAAAATGTGCGTCCCGGGGTGTAAAAGAGTCGGGACAGGAGATTATTGCGGAACCGGTTCCGATACGTTGAAATACCCATTTGTGAGCCTTTGGTTGCTCCACAAAACAGAAACTTTGAAAACCCAGTGCCTAAAAAATGTAAAAGAAAAGCTGAAAGGCCTGAGGTTTCTGATGAATCCGATTCGGAAGCCTTATGGCTCAGAATGGATCAAATGGAGAAAATACTCCAAACAATAATCAACCAAGGGTCTAAGAACCCAGAATATTCCCAGGCAGCCCCTGAGGGGGTTCCATATCATGAATATGGTGCCAGTTTGAATTGGGAATTTGAAACTCCAGTGCCCGGGATTGGGCTGGAGGAAGTCTCCTTTGAACAAGTTTCAGGAGTACCAGGGCTGTATGAGACTGACCCTGAAAGTGGTGATTGCGGTCAGGAGTGCCCACCACAATACAAATATGCTGATCCAGGTGTGCCTGATGTGGCACAAAGCTTTGCTATACCTGGAGGAGGCGGTGAGGCCATGGAAGAAAACCTGGCGGCCAATATTAATTATATGGTCTCTCACCCGCTTCAAGAAGCTGTTATGGTTGAGACAGCAGATTTGTATAAAACACCTATTAATTATACCTCACTGAAGGTACCTACGGTGAATCCGGCTATTTGGGCGCCAATGTCATCAATGATGCGGGCGCAGTAAATACGATTCAAAGAATCCTCAAGCTAATTTCGGCTGGCATCACTGTTTTTGAAAGACAAGTGGAAGGTTGTGGAATGACCAAAGTTCAGAAGCATATGTTGGCATTATTCTGCAACTCATTTTTGAGATAAATTGTATGAGGAAGATTGCCATTTGGCCTCTTTTACATCCAAGATTTGCAGGGTTGTGCAGATCAAGCAATGTTCAAGCTCCTGGTTATTTGTTCGGAGAAAATCTGTCTAAACAAATTAAAGAAATTGATGAAGAGGCAAAAACTATTGGCCTCATGAAATCCTTCAATTCTGGCCAGAGAAGGGCTGGTGAAATGAGAAGGGGATTTGATTTTGGAGCTGGAACAAGCCGAGGCAGGAGTATGGTAAGGAAGAATTACCAACCAGCACAGCCGAATGTGCACCCATTTGTTGGGAGAAGGAGATCACTACGTCCGGTTGGAGAGGTACAAAAACTTTATCATATTAAAAAAGAATTTTTGGATGAATCTCAGATTGGTGGTAGACTCCGAATGTTTTATAATGAATGGGACAGTATAGCAAGTTCTCGGATGGGGGGCTACGGATAATGAGACCAGCTGTGGGGGCAGATGGACTGTCCAAGAGGATTTATTGGAGTTACTGGGAACATTTTATGGATTAAAGCTTATTGTTCTACTATGAAGGACTTGCATGTCCAAATACAAATAGACAATACCACAGCTGTGGCATATATCAATCACATGGGTGGTGTAAGATCAATATCATGTGATCATCTGGTAAACCAGATGTGGCATTGGTGTATTGGTAAAAATATTTGGCTTTCAACTATTTATCTCCCAGGGAGAGACAATGTTGTGGCAGACAAAAGATCACGAATAGTTAAAGACAGTACAGTATGGATGTTAAATCCACAAAATTTCAAAAATATAGTCAGTCGGTATGGAGTGCAGGACATTGATCTGTTTGCATCTAGATTGAATCACCAATTGCCCAAATACGTGTCTTGGGAACACGATCCAGGGGCAGTAGCGGTGGATGCTTTCTCACTACACATTCTATACAGAATGGGGGAATACGTTCTTTTATGCTTTTCCCCCATTCTGTCTGATTGGGCAATGTCTCAAGAAAATAGCACAAGACGCTGCCAAAGGCGTTTTGGTGGTGCCAAATTGGCCTACACAGTCATGGTTCCCATTGATGCTAAAAATGATGATTGAACCATGTATGACGATTCCTAGTTGTGACAATTTGTTGACACAACCAGTAACAAAAGAAGTTCATCCATTGCATGATCATATGAATTTGTTAATCTGCAGGTTCTGACCAGACCATTGCAAGAGTTTGAACTGTCGGACAGGACCATGGATGTTATAGATGCAGCTTGGAGGAATAGCACTAAAAAACAATATATGGCGCATATAAGGAAATGGGAAGCCTTTTGTAGACAGTCAAAGATATCTTATACTGCAAACATTTCAAATGTATTGGAGTTCCTTGCTGGGTTACATTTTGATGAGCATTTGAGTTATAGTGCCATTAATTGTGCTCGTAGTACTTTGTCGTCCTACTTAGGACAAATTTCTGATCGAGATTCAGTTGGGTCTCACCCATTAGTATCCCGATTCATGAAAGGAATTTTTAATAAAAATCCTCCCAAGCCCAGATATACAGAAATTTGGGATGTTTGGCATTGTTCTCACTTTGCTTAAGCAATGAACTCCAATGTTATCATTGATATCATTATCATTTTTCTTTTGTAAAATTTTCCCCTACGATAGAGGGGTTATTATTATTTTAAAATTTTTTTTATGATTAAAAACTTATTACATAAATTGTAACAATGTTTTAAAATACTATTTACTCACTACTGTATTGACTAAACAGAGTGTCGTATGGAATGAATCTACGACATAAAAAACACAGAGCTTTAAAATCTTCACGGGAAGATTCAAACAAGACGACATGATTTGAGAATTAAGGGACAAAAGTTTAGGGGTAACATGAGGGGGAACTTCTTTACTCAGAGAGTGGTGGCTGTGTGGAATGAGCTTCCAGTGGAAGTGGTGGAGGCAGGTTCGATTTTATCATTTAAAAATAAATAGTAAGATTAAACGAGAACTTACCTGTTCGAAGTTTGATCTTTATTTTATGAGGAGTTACGATGAGGGATTACATGCCCTCCACTCCCAACCCTCATAATATAAATGATCATCTGGTAGTTCTAGTCTGTGTTGAGCCTTACTATCTTACTCCGGCTATTGGTTCTGTGTTTTTCATGCCGCTGCTTTGAAGTATGCCGATCAAGCGCCAGGCGGGGCTTCTTCACGTAATCCCTCATCGTAACTCCTCATAAAATAAAGATCGAACTTCGAACAGGTAAGTTTTCATTTAATCTTACTATTTATTTTTAAATGATAAAATCGAACCTGCCTCCACCACTTCCACTGGAAGCTCATTCCACACAGCTACCACTCTCTGAGTAAAGAAGTTCCCCCTCATGTTACCCCTAAACTTTTATCCCTTAATTCTCAAATCATATCCTCATGTTTGAATCTTCCCTACTCTCAATGGAAAAAGTATATCCACGTCAACTCTGTCTATCCCTCTCATAATTTTAAAGACCTCTATGAAGTCCCCCCCTTAACCTTCTGCGCTCGAAAGAATAAAGACTTATCTTGTTCAACCTTTCTCTGTAACTTAGTTGCTGGAACCCAGGCAACATTGTAGTAAATCTCCTCTGTACTCTCTCTATTTTGTTGACATCTTTCCTATAATTTGGCGACCAAAATTGTACACAATACTCCAGAATTGGCCTCACCAATGCCTTGTACAATTTTAACATTACATCAACCTATAAACACACAAATCTTTGGAACGAACTGCAGATAATTGTTGAAACCGTAGATAGACACAAAAAACAGGAGTAATAGCCCTGTCCCACGGTACGAGTTCATTCCAAGAGCTCTCCCGAGTTTAAAAAAAATCAAACTCGTGGTAAGCACGGAGAATGAACGTAGTGGGTACGTCGGAGCTCGGGGCCGTCTCTTAGCGGCTCGTAACGCTAATGGCAGGTACTCGGGAAGACTCGCTAACAGCAGGTAAGCATGGGAAGACTCGTGAAGATTTGTCAACATGATTTGAAAAATGTCCACGAGAGCCCCGAGTACCGACGAGCGGCCATTACTGTAAATCTCCGAGTTCGAATCAGGGCAAACTCGGGAGAGAGAGCTCTTGGAATGAACTCGTGCCGTGGGACAGGGGTTTAACTCAGAGGGCCTGGCAGCATCTCTGGTGAAAAGGAATAAGTGGCGTTTCGAGTCAAGGCCCTTCATCGGACGTCTTTCACACATCTTTGGGATGTGGGAGGAAACCGGAGCACCGGGAGAAAATGTCAGGATGTGTCGGAAGGAACTGCGGATGCTGGTTCACACTGAAGATGGACACAAAATGCTGGAGGAACTCAGCGGGACAGGCAGCATCTCTGGAGAGAAGGAATGGGTGACGTGTCGGGTCGAGACCCTTCTTCAGACTGAGAGGCCGGAGAGAGGGAACCAGGGAGTCAACCTTTGTCCACGGGACCATGCACCTCCTCTGGTGGCCATTCTTGGAATTGGAATCCTCAGGGACTATCGTGGAGTTACGAGGAATTGATGTCTGATCTTCAGGACAATGGTGAGCTACTGTTGGGGAGGAACGACAGTGAGGTGGCTCGAAAGTGATTTAGCGGCCTTGATAGTACTGGACATGAAGAGGGGATGAAGGACAGTTTGAAAGTTTAGAGATATAGTGTTGGAACTGGACCATCTATCCTACACACACTTTACAGAAGCCAATTAACCTACAAACCTGCTCATCTTTGAAATGTGGGAGGAAACCGGAGCACCCGGAGGAAACCCACGCAGGTCACGGTGATTATATACAAACTCCATACAGGCAGCACCCGTAGTCAGGATCGAACCCACGACTCTGGCGCTGAGAGGCAGCAACTCTTCCACTGCGTTACCGTGCCGTCCTGGGATGGAATATTTATTAATGTCAAAGCTTGTACACTCTGGAGTTTAGAAGGATGAGAGGTGATCTCATTGAAACATACAGATTGTTAAGGGCTTGGACACGCTAGAGGCAGGAAACATGTTCCCGATGTTGGGGGAGTCCAGAACCAGGGGCCACAGTTTGAGAATAAGGAGTAAGCCATTTAGAACGGAGACGAGGAAACACTTTTTCTCACAGAGAGTGGTGAGTCTGTGGAATTCTCTGCCTCAGAGGGTGGTGGAGGCTGGTTATCTGGATGCCTTCATGAGAGAGCTAGATAGGGCTCTTAAAAATAGCGGAGTCAGGGGATATGGGGAGAAGGCAGGAACGGGGTACTGATTAGGGATGATCAGCCATGATCACATTAAATGGCGGTGCTGGCTCGAAGGGCCAAATGGCCTACTACTGCACCTATTGTCTATTGTCTAAAACTACAAAAACGTAATTAAAACCTTTGGCAAATAGAATATTTCATAAAATCGTTAGACGTAGAGCAATGTGCTGTCTGTACGGAGTCTGTATGTTCTCCCTGTGGCCGCATAGGTTTTCTCCAGGTGCACTGGTTTCCTCCCACTTTCCAAAGGCGTGGGTTTGTAGGTTAATTGGCCTTCTGTAAATTATACCAAACGAATAGGAGACAACTGGGGCGGAAATCCTGGGGGGGGGGGGACAGGACACACACACACACACACACACACACACCCCCCCCCCCCCCCGCTTTGAGAGATGGGGACGATTCCCCCCCTCCCCCATGTTTTGTAATCTGGACTTTATCAGCCGCTTTCTAAGGGCTGAATCGGCCCGTTCACTGGGCCTTTCAGCGCCCGGCGCGACTTAAAATCACACAGCTGCATCGAGGCGATCGAGGCTCCCGATGTTGAAGCCCCCGCCGGCCGATTCAAGCCCCGCGATTCGGGGCGGACGAAGCTGCTGTTGCTGGAGTTCGGAGTCGGTCACCAACCTGGTCAGCTCCCGAGGACCCAAGGCCGAAGCCTCGCGTGTGTGTGTGCGCGCATGCGCGTGCGGCCACCGAGAAATTGTCCCCCCCCGCATGTTTTGATAGCGATTTCCGTACCTGGGAGCGAGCTAGTGTAGGGGTGATCACTCACCGGCATTGACATTGATGCTGTGAAACTCTATCTGGTTTGACGGGATAGGGTGCAAAACAACAGCCCCTCTGCGCACGTGACAACAACAAGCCTAAACCTAATCTACCGTGTCTTCGTGGCTCCTGGGTTGCAACTGAACTGGTACACCTTACATGCAGCCAAATGAAAACATGCCAAAAATAACATGCAAACAAGTCAAGGGTTTAAGCAAGCAACAAATAAAAGTTGGGAAATGCAGCAGAGAGAACATTAACTCTCTGCTGATAAAGCAACGGCAGTGTGATCGTGTCAAACACAGTTAGCGGCCCAATCTCACTGGTGTACTTTACAAGGCAGTACAATGCCTTGAGTTTAAATGTTTTAACATCATGGGCGGCACAGCGGCGATAGAGTTGCTGCCTTACAGCGCTCGCAGCGCCGGA
Source organism: Raja brachyura (assembly GCA_963514005.1). Next base: position 8,800,912 of record OY740817.1, read on the forward strand.
GACCCAGGCTCGATACCGACTGCGGACGCTGCCTGTACGCAGTTTTTACGTTCTCCCCGTGACCGCGAGGGTTTTCCCCGAGATCTTCGGATTCCCCCCACACTCCAAAGACCTCCAGGTTTAGATCTATTTTCCCAAATATGGTCTCCTTTCATTGAATTTCTTCAACAACAGAATGGTTGAACACAAATTCAAAACCGATGCCAGGATCGGGTGAGCGGGCGTAGGGAAGGGTAGTGGGATATATCTCCGCTTTTTAAAAAAAAATTTTCTCTTCACTTCTTTGTTAGTTCAGGGGGTTTTTCTTCTTTCCTTTTCGTATCTTTCTTCTTTCTTTTCACTCTTTCCATTTTACTTTTTTTCCGATTCACTTATCAGTTTATAAAATGTTAAAACTGAAGCTGTACGAAAATTGTATCATTGTTATGTCGATTACTTTCTCCTTGTACAATTGCTTCGAATAAAATAAATATTAAAAAAAAAAGTCCAACAGGTTTGTAGGCTAATTGGCTTGGTGTGTGTGTACATTGTCCTTTGTAGTGTGTGGGATAGAGTTAGTGTGTGGGGATCGGCGGTCGGTGCGGACCGAAGGGCCTGTATCTCTCAACTTAACTAAACTAAATCATATTCCAATCCCTCCATTTACTATCTCTGCTATAAGTTCTTCCAAATCTCCGTGACACTTGAGGCTTCCTACGTTGCCTTCAATAGTTCGATGGTTCCTTTATGGGCCTGTCCCACTAAGGTGATTTTTTAGGCAACTACAGGCGACTAGTTTGTCGCCACATGTTCGCCAGCGGTCGCTGGGCGTGGCCTCCTCAGTCGCGCAAAAAGTCGTAGCTTCTTTCTGGTCGCCGCTAAATTTTCAACTTGTTTGAAAAATTTTCGGCGACGGTGGGTTTGACGCCAATGAGCGTCGCTTGACTTCTCCTGACGTAGGTGCTGTCGTAGGTTGTCGCCAGGGTGACGTAGGTTGTCACCGGTTTTTCGGCGACCTGCTGCGACTATGACAGTCGCCGGCAGTTGCCTAAAAAAATCTCCAAGTGGGACAGGTCCATTACTATCACATGTACCTTGGTACATGTGATGACATCACTAACTACACTAACTACGCATAATTAGTCGCCTAATTTTGGTCGCCTAATTATAGGAAGGATGTCAACAAAATAGAGTACAGAGGAGATTTACTAGAATGTTGCCTGGGTTCCAGCAACTAAGTTACAGAGAAAGGTTGAACAAGTTATGTCTTTATTCTTTGGAGCGCAGAAGGTTGAGGGGGGACTTGATTGAGGTCTTTAAAATGATGAAAGGGATAGACAGAGTTGACGTGGATAAGCTTTTCCCATTGAGGGTAGGGAAGATTCAAACAAGAGGGCATGACATGAGAATTAAGGGACAGAGGTTTAGGGGTAACACGAGGGGGAACTTCTTTACTCAGAGAGTGGTGGCTGTGTGGAATGATCTTCCTGCAGATGTGGTGGAGGCAGGATCGATTTTAACATTTAAAAGTAAAGTGGATAGGTATGTGGACGGGAAGGGAATGGAGGGGTATGGTCTGAGTACAGATAGATGGGACTAGGGGAAAATAAATGGTCGGCACGGACTGGAAGGGCCGAGAAGGCCTGTTTCCATGCTGTAATTGTTATATGGTTATATGGTTATAATGTGATGATGTAATTGACTATACGTAATGTGATGAGGTCATTATCTATACGTAACGTGATGACATCACTAACTATACCTAATGTGATGATGTCATTGACTATACATAATGTGACAACTTTCTTTTTTTACATACAGATCGGTAAGATTATTAGCTAGGTGGTAGGATATGCAGGGAATGAAGGAAGATAGATTACAAGCGGGCACAGGAGATTAGGTTAATCTGGCATCTTGTTCAACACAGACATTGTGGGCCAAAAGGGAGACAGATACAAAGTGTTGGAGTAACTCAGCGGGTCAGGCAGCATCTCTGGAGAAAAAGGATGGGTGACGTTTCGGTTCTGGATGCTTCTTCAGACCCAAAGAGTGGGCAGAAGGGCCTGTTCTATGTTCTAAATTCCATGGATCTCAGATGCAGGGAGGTGCAGTGGAAAGGAAGTATGTTTTATACCGAGTTTTGGATACAGCTTGTTGTGGGGTATAGAGAATGTGTGGTGTATATCGGGCCTAGGCTAAAGGACATGTGGGTTGCCATGAAAGTGGCACTTGCCGGATTAAGAAAGGGGACTCTGCCATATACTGTAGAGAATTGTCGGTGGTCATTGAAGGTATTTGATAGTGGTTTGTGTTATAGATTAAATATGACACATATTTGGCAATGTCCGCCCTTTGGTATTTAGTTTCTTTTAGTTTAATTTGGAGATACAGTGAGGAAACCGGCCCTTCGGCCCACTGAGTCCGCGCCGACCAGCGATCCCCGTACTTTAGCCCAATCCTACACACCAGAGACAATTTGTAATCTTTACCAAGCCAATTAACCCACAAACCTGCACGTCTTTGGAATGTGGGAGGAACCCGGAGCACCCGGAGAAAACCCACACAGTTCACGGGGGAGAACGTACAAACTCCATATGGACAGCATCCGTAGTCAGGATCGAACCCGATCTCTGGTGCTGTGAGGCAGCGACTCTACCGCTACATCCCCATGCCGTATATCTTTCTACACAGTGTTATGGACCAGGCATGCTATACCCAGGATATGTCGTACACAGAATTTGTTACATGCAGAGAGTTTTATGTACAGATTATGTTGTACAGAGAGCACATTGTACAAAAGACATGTTGCCAAACATGGCAGAGTACAGAAGGCAGATCATACACGTGTCATGTTACAAGTAAAGGGGCTGTGCCCACCGCGGCGACCTAATTGGCGAGTTCAGAAGAGTTTGCCCTCGACTCAAACTCGCAGCATGGTCGACACGAGGTCCTAGGTCTTTGTAACTCTCCTTCATGCTCGAGGGTAGTCCCCGTGTACTCGAGGCCTCAGCTAGGTAGCGGCGTATTTTTCAACATGCTGAAAAGTGCCCGCGAGCAAAAAAAGGTCGCTATGGAAAAAAAATCGATGGTCGGCATGTTTTTCGTAGGTAATCGAAGGTAGTCGAAGGTAATCGAAGGTAGTTGTGGATAGTCTTCAACATAGTCGAAGGAGGTCGAAGGAGATACAAGGAGGTCGTCTTCACTCTCCACTATTCGGTGTCCAATTTTCCAGAAGCTAATCGAATCTAGTCTTCAACATAGTCGAAGGAGGTCTTCAACATGACACTTTTTAAAACTCTCGTAAACTCTTCTAAACTCGCCAATTAGGTCACCGCAGTGGGACAGCCCCTTACAGCAGGTTATACACAAGACTTATTATACATAAGAAATGTTACAATAGGACTGTTATGTACCAGACATGAATGTAAGTCAAGCTGCATGCTCAGTATGTATTAATCTAGGCATGGTGGCAGTGCCTCCAGGGTGGAGCTGAGCAGAGAAATTTGGAAAAACTCCATTTAATAGAAATGAACCATAAGCAATTACGAGTTGGATTCAGATGTGTGACTAACAGTTTTGGGATTAATGTTCATTGAATCATTGAAAGATACAGTGTGGAAACAGGCCCCTTCAGCCCACTGAGTCCACGCCGACCATCGTTCACCCACTCGCACTAGTTCTGTGTTATCCCACTTACTCATCCACTCCCTACACACTAGGGGCAATTTTACAGAGGGACAATTAACCTACAAACTCGCACATCTTTGGGATGTGGGAGAAAACCGGAACGCCCGGAGGTAACCCATGTGATCACAGGATGAGCATCCGCACGGACAGCGCCCGAGGTCGGGATGGAACCTGCGTCTCTGGTGGTGTGAGGCAGCAACTCTATCGCTGCGCCACTACGCCTCTCCAGTTCAGATGGAGGGAGTAGTCAAGGAGGAGACCCTTAGGCTGGTTTTATCCCACTCACATTTTGGCCTGTTATAATCTGCCAATATTGTGCCTTGCGTTTGAACTCATGATGCCCATGGGAGGAATTTCACTGCTGCCGTTGCCCATTTCTTCAATAGTCTTGGTTTGGTCTAAGCCTGTTTGTTGCCCGACCTGATTTGCACACCTTTGCTGTGGGAGCAAAGTCGTTAGCAACAGAGAGAGCCCAGAAGAAGACAAACAAAATGGCTGCTGCCAGAGGGCTGGTGGCAGCACTGGAGAAAGATCTCGGCCAGTCCTCACCGTCCTTTGAAGCACCCACCCCCTTGGACTAAGGCAGCTCAAAGATTCCTTTGCTGGGTTGAGGGAGATGTTTTCCAAAGTTGCCTCTGGTGCTTCCAACACCATCCCTCGTGCCCACTCTCTGCTCGTCATTGACCGGAAACGGGCCTGTGGGTCTTCCCTAGAGGTCAAAGGTTAATGTAATCAGTTCCAACCGCCTACCCGCTCAGTCAGATTGGTTCAGGGTGGTGATGGGGGAGGCTGGGCTCTCCCTGGGGTAGGGGCGCTGGCGTGCTCACCCACACCAATGCCAGGGTGGGTAGTGGTGTTGCGATATGCGGCCCTCTCCATCCCAGTCACCCGCCTTGTAATTGGTTGTGGAGGCAAGATCAGCGTTGTCCCAGTCACTGTCCGGGTGCGTGCCAGGGTCTGGTGAATCCTCCTGCTCACGGCCTAGGGACCGTTTCCCTATTATCTGTTTGACAGAAGATGAAACAATGGGAAGCATAGTCACACGTCACTAACTATACCTTATGTGATGTCATTGACTATATGTAATGTGATGGCATCACCAACTATACCTAATGTGTGAGATGCAATTGACTATACATATATATATAATGTGATGATGTCACTAACTATTCATAATGTGATGACGTAATTGACTATACATAATATGATGAGGTCATTAACTATACATAATGTGATAACATCACTAACTATACTTAATGTGATGATGTAATTGACTAGACATAATGTGATGACCTCATTAACTATACGCAATGTGATGACATCACTAACTATACCTAATGTGACGATGTAATTGACTAGACATAATGTGATGATGTAATTGACTGTATGTAATGTGATGACATCACAAACTATCCCAAATGTGATGATGTAATTGACCGTACGTAATGTGATGGCGTCACTAAATATACAAAATGTGATGATGTAATTGACTATATATAATATGATGAGGTCATTAACTATACATAATGTGATGACATCACTAACTATACCTAATGTGATGATGTAATTAACTAGACATAATGTGATGATGTCATTAACTATAGGTAATGTGATGACATCACTAACTATACCTAATGTGATGATGTAATTGACTAGACATATTGTGATGATGTAATTGACTATATGTAATGTGATGACATCACAAACTATCCCAAATGTGATGATGTAATTGACTGTACATACTGTGATGATGTCACTAAATATACAAAATGTAATGATGTAATTGATTATATATAATGTGATGATGTCATTCATTTACACAATGTGATGATGTTATTGATGCTACATGATGTGATGATGTTGTATTTAAGGTGTGGACACAACAGTCCCTGATGCGACTGTGACCGTGTGATCGTTGTTTGTAGCTTGTTCTGGGTGAGGCTTGCTGCTCAGTTGTGTACCATTGAACGTGGCGTGTCGGTACGAGGGAGAGGACATGGCCACAGTGGATGGGGCTCTCGCAGAGGGCCGGGGGAGGGTGCTGTGTCTCTCTGTGCTCCTTACCCGCTGCAGCAGAGGCCTCTGCGAGGCCGTGGGCAGTGTGGGTCTGTTGGCCTCTCGCGGGACAGCGCAGTAGGTCTCCAGGATGAGGAGATCGCAGCTGCGGAAGCAGCATTCCTGCACGATGCCTTGGTTCCGGCGACTCCGACGGCCCATCCTGCTGACTGCCACCCGGGAAAATGGAGGCAATGAGTGCACGAGAAACAAACGGAATCACTCAGCCTCCTTGCCTTACAAGCACTGCACACAGGGAGAGCTCTGCTCTGTATCTGACCCACACTGTCCCTGCAGTGTTCAATGGGGCAATGCAAGGTGGTTCTACTCCATGTGTGATCCCTGCTCCACCTGCACTGGGAACTTCTAACACTGAAATCACCTTTCTATACCTGTATCTGTTATTATCGGGAGAAAATAGTGCATTTTACACTTCTGATAAACTGAGTGTGGACGGCACGGTGGCGCAGCAGTAGAGTCGCTGCCTGACAGCGCCAGAGACCCGGGTTCGATCCCAACTACGGATGCTGTCTGTATAGATTGTGCACGTTCTCCCCGTGACCTGCATGGGTTTTCTCTGGGATCTCTGGTTTCCTCCCACACCTCAAAGACATACAGGTTTGTACGTTAATCGGCTTGGTATAATTGTAAATTGTCCCTAGTGTGTAGGATAGTGCAAGGGTGCGGGATCGCTGGTCAGTGCGGACTAGGTGGGTCGCAGGGCCTGTTTCCACGCTGTTTCTCTAAACTAAACTAAATTCTTCCAGGGTAAGTGTAATACATGTTACACAAGACGTGCTCGCTTTATAATCCCATTCAATACATATATTGGGGTTAGATAGAGAGATAACTTTCTTGGACCCAGTTCCATCAAACGTTACCATTTGGAATGAGAGTGAAGTTGAGCAGAAGATACACAAGTTTGAAAACCCGCACCACCAGATTCAACAGCTTCTTCCCCTCTGTTATCAGGCTTCTGACCGGCCCTTCCATAAGCTAGGGTACTGTCCAATTCACCTCTACCCCACTGCGGACCATGGACTTTTTCTCTGGAACTGATGCGCTCCAATGCTGAGAACTACCTTCTGCCCATTCGTCCCCTTTGCTCAAAGGGCTAAACTAAACTTAGGGTGGGACAAGACTTTGATTATTTTGGCTGTGTGAAATTTAGATGGAGTTAATGGTGGGAAGTCGGGCCTGTGTGATGGACTGGGCTACATCCACTATTCTCGAATCAAATAATACTAGACATTAATACAATTAAGGCAAACGATAATAGTATGACTTTTAAAATTGTACTTGAGTTTGACTTTATTGTATTTACGTAGAGATTTATCTGATCTGATTGGAACACCATGCAAAACAAAGCTTTTCAATGTAGCTTATTATGAAAATTAAAATTTTTATTAGCTGGTCTACTTTATGTAGATTATGTAGAATGCATACTATTATTCTACAACTCTCTGGGATTATAGGAAAGGGGAGTAGTTGCTGACATGGAAAAGAGTATCGTCACTCTGATTCCAACCTGTGATGTACCTGTTCTCGGAGCTCCAGTGAAACAGTGGATATTTGAAATACCCATTGGGTATTTCTACAGCAGAGACTGATAGGTTCTTGATTAGTATGGGTGTCCAAGGTTACGGGGAGAAGGCAGGAGAATGGGATGGAGAGGGGAAAGTAGATCAGCCATGATCGAACGGCAGAGCGGACTCGACGGGCTGAATGGCCTAATTCTGCTCCGATGTCTTATGAGCTTGTGAACTTATGAGCCATGATCGAATAGCGGAGTGGACTCGACGGGCTGAATGGCCTAATTCTGCTCCGATGTCTTATGAGCTTATGAACTTATAAGCCATGATCAAATGGCAATAGACAATAGACAATAGATGCAGGAGTAGGCCATTCGGCTCTTCGAGCCAGCACCGCCATTCAATGTGATCATGGCTGATCATCCCCAATCAGTACCCCGTTCCTGCCTTCTCCCCATATCCCCTGACTCCGCTATCTTTAAGACCCCTATCTAGCTCTCTCTTGTGGACTTGATGGGCTGAATGGCCTAATTCTGCTTCTCTCTCTTATGGCTTTATGATCTAGTAGTAATGATTTCCGGCCCTAAAATATTGTCATATTTCCATTTGATGGTCGGGCAAGGATTTGGAGGGTGCAGATGAGAGCTTGCATAGAAATTGTCCCAAATGGTGGCTAATACTTTGAGTGCTCTGTTGTTTAGCTTTCCACGAAACGCGAGGACCTGCAAGCTGGGAGCGGAGCTGTGTAAACATGACCCATTGAACCAACACCAGGTCATGTACACCCAGTCAGCACTTCCAGTCCCCACATCACAGAGTGTAAATATAACCCAACAAATGCAAATATAACCCAAAAATAAATTAAAAAAAAAACCCAAACACAAAAAGAAATATAATGTATAAAATTAGAGCCCTTCCCAGCTCAACATTTCAAGGTGTGTTACTCAATCAATTGGTCTCTCCATTTACGCATTGGTGCTTTGTGGGATTATTCTGTGCCTTGGTTGTAGAGTCACAGTCACACAGTGTGGAAACAGGCCCTTCAACCCACACTGACCATCTAATCTTAGTCCCATATGCCAGCATTTGGCCCATATCCCTCTAAACCTGTCCTATCCATGCACATGTCTAATTGTTTCTTACACGTTGTGATAGTCCCTGCCTCAACTACCTCTTCCAGCAGCTCGTTCCATACACTCACCACCCTTTGTGTGAAAAAGGTTACCCCTCAGATTCCTATAACACCTTCATCCCCCGACCCCCTTCACCTTAAACCGATGTCCTCTGGTTCTCGATTCCCCTACTCTGGGCAAGAGACTTTGTGCATCTACCCAATCTGTTCCTGTCATGAGTTTATACACTTCCATAAGATCACCCCTCAACCTCCAGCGCTCCAGGGAATAGAGACCCAGCCTGATCAACCTCTCCCTATAGCTCACACCCTCTCATCCTGGCAACATCCTTGTAAGTCTTCTCTCACCTTTTCCAACTTGACAAATATCTTTCCTATAACACAGCACCCAGAACTGAACACAATGCTCTAAATACGGCCTCACCAACATCTAATATAACTGCAACATGACCTCCTAACTTCTATACTCAAGTCTATTGTCAGGATTTTCTTTGTTTCTGGACTGAGGGTAATTGGCTGCGAGAATGTTGTTGGGATAGTGATGACCAAAGATCCTATAGCGGAGCAAGATAGTGCACTCGACGAAAAAGCCGTAGTAGGGTCGCGGGTAATCTTTAGCGCCATTTCCGTAACCGGCTTCCTTCTCCGCTCTAGTATCTTTGCTTTGGTCATGGCGGTATCGGTTCCTTGGTGAGGATTCTCGGCTGAAGGTGCAAATTGTTCAGCAAGATGACAGTGTCCGAGACACAGATTCACGGAGTCATGAACAGCACAGAAATGGGCCCTTTGATCCGTTAGGTCCATGCCGACTTTTTGCCCACCTTAGGACCATATCCTTATATTCGTGCTTGTTTCAATGCCTGTCTAAACACCTCTTAACCATAGTATCTGATTCCACCACCTCCTCAGGCAGCAAGACTCAGATATTAACTGAAGGGTGGTGCAGCGGTCGGGTTGTTGCCTTACAGCGCCAGGGATCCGGGTTCAATCCTGGCCACGGGTGCTGTCTGTACGGAGTTTGTACATTCTCCCCGTCACCTGCGTGAGTTTTCTCCAAGATCTTCAGTTTCCTCCCACACACCAAAGATATACAGGTAGTAGGTTAATTGGCTTGGTATAGGTGTAAATTGTCTCTAGTGTGTGTAGGATAGTGTTAACATGCGGGGTGCGGTTGGCTGAAGGGCCTGTTTCTGTGCTGTATCTCTAAACTAAAACTAAACTGAACTTTTCAATACAAAGATAGACACAAAATGCTGGAGTAACTCAGCGGGACAGGCAGCATCTCTGGAGAGAAGAGATGGGTGACGTTTCGGTCGAGACCCTTCTTCAATCAGAAGCGAAATGTCACCCATTCCTTCTTTCCAGAGATGCTGCCTGTCCTGCTGTGTTACTCCAGCATTTTGTATCATCAGTTTAAACGAGCATCTGCCATTCCTTCCTAAACTGTTCTATATGTATAAATAAAAACATGCCCCTCAGATCCCCTTTAAACCTCATTGGTTTCATTGAAGGACTGGATGGAGTCAATGTAAGGACAAACAATGATTGGATAGGGTTCTTCATTGGATAGGATTCATCCAATCATGGGAAGTAAATGGCGAATAAATTGGATAGAAATCATCCAATCAATGACACATGAGGTAGAAATGACCCAATCATCTGAGACACACGGATGGAAACCATCCAATCAGTGGAAATGATGGTATCAAAGGTAACCAATAGCAATTTGAGTTTAATGAGGAGATACAGAATGGAAACAGGCCCTTCGGCCAAGCCAACCACTGATCACCCGTTCACATCAGTGCTATGTTCTCCCACTTTCGCATCCACTCCCGATGCATGAGGGGCAATTTTACAGAGGACAATTAATTTACCAACCCGCTCGTCTTTGGGATGTGGGAGGAAACCAGAGCACCCAGAGGAAACCCACGCGGTCACAGGGAGAACGTACAAACTCCGTACAGACAGCACCCGAGGTCAGGATCGGACCAGAGTTCCTGGCGCTGTGAGGCATTTGCTCTACCGCTGCGCCACCGTGCCGACCTATCTATATTACAGCTTTTAGTTACCCCTCCTCCCACTGCCTCATGTTTACCACCAACTCCCCACTGACCCATCCAAATGCCACGTCATTCAATCACTCCTGAGTTCCATAAACTTGCCCTTTGGCAATGAACCCATCTACACCTCACGGTGCCTCGGCAAGGCCAGCAGCATAAATCAAGGACCAGTCTCACCCCCTCGGCCACTCCCTCTTCTCCCCTCTCCCATCGGGCAAGAGGTTCAGAAGTGTGAAAACGCACACCTCCAGATTCAGGGACAGTTTCTTCCCAGGCAATGAGGCAACTAAACCATCCTACCACAACTAGAGAGCAGTCCTGAACTACTATCCACCTCATTGGAGACCCTCGGGCTATCTTTGATCGGACTTTACTGGACTTTATTTTGCACTAAACGTTACTAACGTTATTCTCTTTATCCTGTATTTGTACACGGTGGGTGATTGATTGTAAACATACATAGTCTTTCTGCTGACTGGTTAGCACGCAACAAACGCTTTTCACTGTACCTCGGTACATGTGACAAGGAACAAAACTCAAACTCGGTTCTCACCATTCCTTTCCTACTTTCTCGGCATCTTACCACTTATTTCATCCCTAACTTCCGATGAAAGGTCAACTTCAGTGCACCTCGATACACGTGGCAATAACTAACTAAATTAAAATCATGAGAGGAATAGATTGGGCAGAGTCTATAACCCAGAGTAGGTGAATCGAGGATCAGAGGACATGGGTTCAAGCTGAAGGGGAAAAGATTTAATAGGAATCTGAGGGGTAACTTTTTCACACAAAGGGTGGTGGGTGTATGGAACAAGCTGCCAGAGGAGGTCTGAAGAAGGGTCTCGACCCGAAACGTCGCCTATCTCCTTCGCTCCTTAGATGCTGCTGCACCCGCTGAGTTTCTCCAGCTTTTTGTGTAACCCTGCCAGAGGAGGTAGTTGAGGCAAGGGCTATCCCAAGAAACAGTTAGACATGGTACATGGATAGAACAGGTTTGGAAGGATATGGATCATGTTGGCCGGTGTGGGCAAGTTGGGCCGCTGAGTTACTCCAGCACTTGTGTCCATATTCGGAGTAAACCAGCATCTGCAGTTCCTCGCTACACATCCTGTAATGTTGACTCCACTTCCCTCTCCACAGATACTGCTTTTATTTACCCATTAGTTTAGATTAATTTAGAGATACAGATGCGGAAACAGGCCCTTCAGCCCACCTGGTCCGCACCAACCAGCGATCCCCGCACATTAACACTAACACTAACATTAACACATTAAGCCAATTAACCTACAAACCTGTACGTCTTTGGAGTGTGGGAGGAAACCGAAGATCTCGGAGAAAACCCACGCAGGTCACGGGGAAAATGTACAAACTCCGCACAGAGAGAACCCACAGTCGGGATCGAACCCGGGTCTCTGGTGCTGTAAGCGCTGTGAGGCAGTAACTCTACCGCTGCGCCACCGTGCCACCCCATGCTGGGCGGGCCTTCCTTCCCTGAGCTGAACTGTTCTTGATTAGTACGGGAGTAGACATCAGTCTGAAGAAGGGTCTTGACCTGAAACGTCACCTATTCCTTCGCTCCATAGATGCTGCCTCACCCACTGAGTTACTCCAGCATTTTTGTCTACCTCAAGATTCAAGATTCAAGAGAGTTTATTGTCATGTGTCCCAGATAGGACAATGACATTCTTGCTTTGCTTCAGCACAACAGAACATTGTAGGCATGAATAAATACAGAACAGATCAGTGTGACCATTGAATATATATACACACACATAAATAAATAGATAAAGTGCAATGGGCTATTAATGGTCAGAGTTTTGTTTGAGTTGAGTTTAATAGCCTGATGGCTGTGGGGAAGCAGCTATTCCTGAACCTGGATGTTGCAGATTTCAGTCTCCTGTACATTCCACCTGAAGGCAGCGGGGAGATGAGTGAGTGGCCAGGATGGTGTGGGTCCTTGATGATGCTGCCAGCCTTTTTGAGGCAGCTAACCGTTGATTAGTAGGGGTGTCAGGGGTTATGGAGAGAAGGCAGGAGAATGGGGTTAGGACGGAGAGATGGATCAACCATGATTGAATGGCAGAGTAGACTTGGTGGGCCGAATGGCCTAATTCTGCTCCTATCACTTATGACCTTACGGACTGGTGTAGATGCCGTGTTCTCCGTGTTACACTGTGAAAGTTAAAGACAAAGTGGGGAGGGTTCGTTCTCACCAAAGTAGAAGCCCCGCTCCGCACAGACGAACTGCAGGGCATCGACAAGCTCGGCCCCGCACAGCGTCTCCTCAGTCCTTATGGTGGACACCCCCAGGCAGCCAGTGAGAACCAACGCTACACACAGGTACTTCTGCCCCACACTGCTGCAGCCGACTGCCTGCGGAAAGAGCATGAAAAATTGTCTCGGGTATCTCCGGTGGGAAGGAACTGCAGACGCTGGTTTACACCAAAAATAGACACAAAAAGCCCAAAGAGTAGTTCAGCGGGACAGGCAGCATCTCTGGAGAAAAGGAAGAGGTGACGTCATCTCTTCCTTCGTCACCTCTTCCTTTTCTCCAGTCGAACAGTTTAGTTTAGTTTAGTCTAGAGATGCAACGCGGGAACAGGCCCTTCAGCCCACCGAGTACCTGCATGTATTTGGAGTGCGGGAGGAAACCGAAGATCTCGGAGAAAACCCACGCAGACACGGGGAGAATGTACAAACCAAAGATCCTATAGCAATCAAGATAGACCACTCCATCAACAGAGGCAATTAGAGAAGACTGGGAAAAAGATTTAATGATAAAAATGTCTAAAGAAACATGGGAGAGGTATTTGATATATATACATAAATGTTTGATTAACACTAGACATAATTTAATTCAATTTAAAATATTACACAGATTATATTATTCAAAAGTTAGGTTGAATAAATTTTATTCAAATATTTCTCCCATCTGCGATAATTGCCTTTCTCAAAAGGAGGTCCAGGACAAGGGGTCATAGCTTAAGGATAAGGGGGAAATCCTTTAGGACCGAGATGAGAAGGAATTTTTTCACACAGAGAGTGGTGGGTCTCTGGAACTCTCTGCCACAGAGGGTAGTTGAGGCCAGTTCATTGGATATATTTAAGAGGGAGTTAGATGTGGCCCTTGTGGCTAAGGGGATCAGAGGATATGGAGAGAAGGCAGGTACGGGATACTGAGTTGGACGATCAGCCATGATCATATTGAATGGCGGTGCAGGCTCGAAGGGCCGAATGGCCTACTCCTGCACCTAATTTCTATGTTTCTATGTCTCAAAATGCCAACTTCTTCGAAACACATTCTTTCGTTTCTTGCACAAAACTTCAAAGATTTTGGTGTTTGATATATTTGATATATTCACTAGTTTGTTTCAGATAAAAATGGAACCTAGCGTGGAAATGATTATCTTTGGAGTATTAGGAGATGGAAACAAATTAAATATATCCCAAATCACATTTTTTAATTAGGGTTTAATAATAGCGAAAAAACTCTGGAAATTCTGGAAAAAGGCTGCTATACCAACACTCATTTTTTTTTTGAATATATTTTTATTAGAGGCCATACATATAACAAATAATATAGCATTTTTTTCCAAATATAGTTGATACATCTTTCCAAAATTATATAAATGTTAACAAAATATATATATTGGCCTCACTTTTTTTTTATAGAGTGAAAAAAGTATAAAGAAAGAATAGTGAATAATTATAAGAGTATGATAATAGTTGATTAATATAAAGAAGAGAGAGAAGAGAAAAAAATAAAATAAAATAAAAAAAAAAATAAAAAAAAATAAAATACTTGTGGAAAAGAAAATGGTATACAACTTATCAATGAGTGGAACAATTTCTAATTATAATATATGGAGACAAGTATATAAATCTGATCTTAAACATTTTTGTTTGATCTTTCCACCGGGTACTCATTGAGTTTCGATGCTGAGCCCAGCTACCCCTTCATATAATCAGTGAATGGAGGCCATATTTGTTCAAAAATCTCAGGTTTATCCATTAGGATAAATCTAATTCTCTCCAATTGTAATGTCTCCAACATTTCCACTGTCCGCATTTTAATTGACGGGGATAAACAATACCAACACTCATAATGTGGATTGGTAATATGTTGGAAATGGCCCATTTGGAAAAAAATGAGACTCCTCCTAATAGAAAAAAAAGACCAATTCTTAACGAGTTGGTCTCCATTTATTTGTGGATTCATGGGGTGCAATAACATCGTAAAATTAAAAATTCTGGGTTTGAGTGAAAAATGATTAAGAACAAAAAAAATATATCGACTTGTGGCGTGCGAGAATCTCCTTTCTGCTTCACATTCTCACTTATCTCTTTCTTTATAGAAACTTATAGAAACTATAAGGATCTTATAGAAACTTACAAGATTCTTAAGGATCTTATAGAAACTTACAAGATTCTTAAGGGGTTGGACAGGCTAGATGCAGGAAGATTGTTCCCGATGTTGGGGAGGTCCAGGACAAGGGGTCACAGCTTAAGGATAAGGGGGAAATCCTTTAGGACCGAGATGAGAAGGAATTTTTTCACACAGAGAGTGGTGGGTCTCTGGAACTCTCTGCCACAGAGGGTAGTTGAGGCCAGTTCATTGGCTATATTTAAGAGGGAGTTAGATGTGGCCCTTGTGGCTAAGGGGATTAGAGGGTATGGAGAGAAGGCAGGTACGGGATACTGAGTTGGATGATCAGCCATGATCATATTGAATGGCGGTGCAGGCTCGAAGGGCCGAATGGCCTACTCCTGCACCTAATTTCTATGTTTCTATGTTTCTATGTTTACACTACACGCACTAGACTATTCTTTACTCTTCGATACTTCTTTCTTTCTCATTTATTTCCAAAAGAAAAAAGGAAGTTGTACAAAGAATGTTTTAATAATTCTGGGAACCTGTAAAAAGGTACCATTAAAATGTAATGTACTTACTTCTAATAACTAAATTAAAAATAAACTAATTCTAATATCATCAAAAAAAAAAAAAAAAGACCACTCCTGCTAAATGCAATGGGCTGACGTGTAGCACGCAACGGAGGGGAACGTGGGCCTTTTTTCCATCCATTTCAGTAACCCGAACCGACCCGACCCGCAGTGTAATCAACGTTGCGGGGGAACAGTTTGTGTTAATAAATTATAATTCTGAAAATGAGGAGAAGACTTTTACCAAAGAACTCTGATTTTTACGAGGATGTTTCCGTAACCGGCTCCCGTCTCCGCACTAGTTATCTTTGCTCTTTGCTCCGCTACGGGATCTTTGGTGCGGAGACGGAAGCCGGTTACGGAAATGGGGCCGAGAATTACCCAGGAATCTGCACATGACCGTACTACGTCTTTTTCGTCGAGTGGGCTATCTTGCTCGCGATAGGATCTTTGGTACAAAGTCCAGCACCCGCAGTCAGATTCGAACTCTGGTCTCTGGCACTGTAAGGCAGCAGATAGATCACTGCACAATTCTACTGCCCATAAGACTGATGGGAATGCTCTGAGTGCAGGCATATATATATATATAATATTTATCTATACCACACACCACTATCTCATATCTTCAATGACCCCAGATAATTCTATCGAAACTAAACTAAACTGTCCCTTACCTGGCCAATACAACCTCTGAAGTTATTCTGTAACTGTTTACTCCAGCTTGTCATTGTTTACAGGAGCTCGCTATGCACAAATACTGCTGTTTGCTGCCCATAACTTTGGCAAAAGAACCGAGAGAGGGAGAGAGAGAAGAGGAAAGAGAGAGAGATTATATATTTTTAACATTGCAATGACATGCTGCAGAAAAGGACAGCGGAAGCAGATTTAATAGGATTTTTCCAAAGTGGGGAATTGCTTGAAATTTGCAAGGATTTGGGAGAATGGGGCTAATGAACAAAGGCACTTTCAATGAGCTAGGATAGCCAGGATGGTCAGAATGGCTTCAGTTGTGCTGTAATGAAATTTGCACAAAATACTGTGTCTCAAGAAGGGTTTCGGCCTGAAACGTTGCCTATTTCCTTCCTTTCCGTGCATAGATGCTGCTGCACCCGCTGAGTTCCTCCAGCACTTTTGTCTACCGTGAGATTAGCTTAGTTTCGAGGCCCTTCGGCCCACCGAGTCCCACACCAACCTTCGATCATGCATTCACCACACTAGTTCTGTGTTGTCCCATTTTCTTATCCACTTCCTACATACTAGAGGTATTTTTTTACAGAAGCCAATTAATCTACAAACCTGCACGTTTTGGGGATGTGGGAGGAATCTGGAGCACCCGGAGAAACCCTCACGCGGGTCACGGGGAGAACGTACAAACTCCACACAGAGAGCGCCCATAGTCAGGATCGAACCCGGGTCTCCGGTGCTGTGAGGCAGCAGTTCTACCCGCTGCGCCACCGTGCCGCCCTGATGCAGGGTAACGGTATCAGCACATTCAATGCAAAGTTTCAAAGACGTGGAAATCATTGCACTGAATGTGCGAAGCTGCCGAGTGGCTTGAAGTGTTCTGGCTTACCTTGAATATGTCCAGGCATGTGAGAGCAGGGTCCTGGGCGGTCCTGCTGGAGCTGAGGGACAGCAGCCTCACCATCATTGTGTCGTGTCCCAGAACAGCCGTGACTGGGGAGATCCACACTGCAGACACTCAACTGTGACCCAGTGGAGACCACAGTCAAGGCTATCACAGCCGGACCTGAGGACTTTGTTCCACTGCGCACGTGTGCATATCTGGATGTGTCTTTCTATGTGTGTGTGTGTGTGTGTGTGTGTGTGTGTGTGTGTGTGTGTGTGTGTGTGTGTGTGTGTGTGTGTGTGTGTGTGTGTGTGTGTGTGTGTGTTTTTGTATTGTGTATATGTGAGCGTGTGTATGTGTGTGCATGTCTGTATATGTGTATGTGTCTTTGCATATATGTGTATGTGTGTGTATGTCTTTGTATGTGTGTGTGTATGTGTACATGTATGTGTCTATATATGTGTGTGTGTGTGGTGTGTGTGTATGCATGTGTATCTTTGCATATGTGTGTGTATGTGTGCGTGTGTATGAGTGTGCATGTCTGTATATGTGTATGTGTCTTTGTATGTATCTTTGTCTATGTGTCTTTGTATGTGTCTTTGTCTATGTGTCTGTATATGTGTATATGTGTATGTGTGTGTGTATGTCTTTGTATGTGTGTGATGTGTGCGTGTATGTGTCTATATATGTGTATGTGTGTGTGTCTTTGTATCTGTGTATGTATTCGTATGTGTGTGTATGTATGTGCCTGTATGTGTGTGTATGTTTGTATGTTTCTTTGTATATTTGTTTGTGTGTGTGTGTATGTCTTTGTATGTGTGTGATGTGTGCGCGTATGTGGCTATATATGTGTATGTGTGTGTGTCTTTGTATCTGTGTGTGTATTCGTATGTGTGTGTATGTATGTGCCTGTATGTGTGTGTATGTTTGTATGTTTCTTTGTATATATGTGTATGTGCCTGTGTCTTTGTGTGTGTGTGTATGTGTATATGTTTCCGTAACCGGCTTCCGTCTCCGCACTAGTTATCTTTACTCCGCTACGGAATCTTTGGTGCGGAGACGGAAGCCGGTTACGGAAATGGGGCCGAAAATTATCCATGTATCTGCTCATGACCGTACTACGTCTTTTTCGTCGAGTGGACCACCTTCCTCGCTGTGGGATCTTTGGTACAAACTCCGTACAGACAGCACCCGCAGTCAGGATCGAACTCTGGCCTCTGGCGCTGTAAGGCAGCAACTTGATCCACTGTGTGTTTTTATGTGTGTATGTTTCTTTGTATATATTGTGTGTGTGCCTGTGTCTTTGTATGTGTGTATATGTGTGTGTGTATGTGTATGCAGTATGTGTGCAGGAAAGAACTGCAGATGCTGGTTTAAATCGAAAGTAGACACAAGATGCTGGAGTAACTCTGCGGGACAGGCAGCATCTCTGGAGAGAAGGCATGTGTGTCGTTTCGGGTCAAGACCCTTCTTCAGACTGATGTCAGGGGAGTTGGTGGGACAGAGATAGAATATAGTCAGAGACAGGACTGGTGGGAGAACTGGGGAGGGGGAGGGGGGAGAGAGAGAGCGAAAGCAAGGGCTATCTGAAGTTAGAGAAGTCAATGTTCATACCGCTGGGGTGTAAGCTACCCAAGCGAAATATGAGGAGCTGTTCCTCCAATTTGCGCTGGGCCCCACCCTGACAGTGGAGGGGGCCCGGGACAGAAAGGTCAGTGTGGGAATGGGAGGGGGAGTTAAAGTGCTGAGCCACTGGGAGATCGGGTAGGTTAAGACGGACTGAGCGGAGGTGTTCAGCGAAACAATCGCCGAGCCTGCGCTTGGTCTCACCGATGTACAGGAGTTGACACCTGGAACAGCGGATACAGTAGATGAGGTTGGAGGAGGTGCAGGTGAACCTCTGCCTCACCTGGAAAGACTTGGATGGAGTCGAGGGTGGAGGTTAAGGGACGGGTGTTGCATCTCCTGCAGTTGCAGGGGAAAGTACCTGGGGAGGCGGTCTACGCGGAAGGAAGAACGGGGCGGAGGTGGGAAGAGGTGGCCAGTAGTGGGATCCCGTTGGAGGTGGCGAAAATGTTGGAGGATTATATGCTGTTGAAAATGTTGTAGATATGTGTATAAGTTGTGTGTGCGCATGTGTGTGTGTGTGTATGTGTGAATATGCGTGCGCATGTGTGTGGAACTGCAGATGCAGGTTTATACCAAAGATAGATGCAAAGTACTGCAACAACTCTGCGGGTCAGGCAGCATCCCTGGAGAAAGAGGATGAGTGACGTTTTGGGTCAGAACCCTTTATGTCCTCACCTGTCTGACCCGCTGAGTTACTCCAGCACTTTGTGTCTATCTTTGGTATAAACCTGCATCTGCAGTTCTTTGTTTCCACGACTTGTAAATTAGGTTGGATGAGTATTCCCAAACCCATCCATCTGTTCCTCCGCCTCCTCTCTCCTCTCTCCTCAGGTCTTCATTGAAATGTACTCTCTTCTCTCTGAGAGATTTAATGTACTGTTCTGAAGGCAAATTTGCAGATGACACAAAGCTGGGTGGCAGTGTGAACTGTGAGGAGGATGCTATGAGAATGCAGGATGACTTGGACAGGTTGGGGGAGTGGGCAGATGCATGGCAGGTGAAGTTTAATGCGGATAAATGTGAGGTTATCCACTTTGGTAGCAAAAACAGGAAGGCAGATTACTATCGAAATGGTGTCAAGTTGGGAAAAGGGGAAGTACAACAGGATCTGGGGGTCCTCGTTCATCAGTCTATGAAAGTAAGCATGCAGGTACAGCAGGCAGTGAAGAAAGCGAATGGCATGTTGGCCTTTATAACAAGAGGAGTCGAATATAGGGGCAAAGAGGTCCTTCTGCAGTTATACAGAGCCCTAGTGAGACCACACCTGGAGTATTGTGTGCAGTTTTGGTCCCCTAATTTGAGGAAGAACGTTCTTGCTATTGAGGGAGAGACAGCGTAGGTTTACAAGGTTAATTCCCGGGATGGCGGGACTGTCATATGCTGAGAGAATGGAGCAGCTGGGCTTGTACACTCTGGAGTTTAGAAGGATGAGAGGGGATCTCATTGAAATATATAACATTGTTAAGAGCTTGGACACGCTAGAGGCAGGAAACATGTTCCCGATGTTGGGGGAGTCCAGAACCAGGGGCCACAGTTTAAGAATAAGGAGTAAGCCATTTAGAATGGAGACGAGGAAACACTTTTTCTCACAGAGGGTTGTGAGTGTGTGGAATTCTCTGCCTCAGAGGGAGGTGGAGGCGGGTTCTCTGGATGCTTTCATGAGAGAGCTAGATAGGGCTCTTAAAAATAACGGAGTCAGGGGATATGGGGAGAAGGCAGGAACGGGGTACTGATTGGGGATGATCAGCCATGATCACATTAAATGGCGGTGCTGGCTCGAAGGGTCGAATGGTCTACTCCTGCACCTATTGTCTATTGTCATTGCCTTCTGCCGCACTTCCTCAGCAGTCCAGTGGGTGTCAGCCTAGAGTCATCCACACAGACGGGAGGATCATAACAGCTTCTTTTGTGTTTAGTTTGTTCCATCTGCAACTGCAGAGTGAAGTTCAAATCCAACTCAATTTACCAAAGGTTGTTGGCAATAGGTCACGTGGTTGTCAATCTCCTACCTGTACTCAGTCTCGTCTAGGGTTGCCAACTTTCTCACTCCCAAATAAGGGACAAAAGGTCCAAATACGGGACAAATTCCCGACGGCAATTAGTTGACCGACTCGGCCGTGGCTGGGTGAATGATGAGTTGGCCCGGGGTGCTGGACTGCACGCAAAGCCCAGCCGGCGGGCCAGCTGAGGAGTTTTGGCCCGGGCGCCCATCCAACTCATGAACCGATGGTCGGCCATAAGAAGGAGGGGCGGTGGTGGTGTCAACAGTGAGCGAAGGTCGGACAGCTGGCCGGGCTGCCGACCGACCGACCGACGGGGCCACGGGCGAGGCGCTGCTGCTGCTGCTGCACTCCATGGGCTGCACCACGTTGGGACGGATGAGGCGGGGCCGGACGTGGCGCTCCGACCCGACAGTCCCCTCGACCCGAGTAGTAGCGGTCAAATACTGGACAAGGGCGGTCAAAGTCAAGACAAACAAACTTTATTGTGATTTAGAAATACATCGATATATGCAATTCCAAACGAAATTCCGTTGCATTTGGCTCCCTGTGCAACACGATAATTAACAGAAGGATAAACATGGATAAATAGACAATGGTGGCAGCCCATTACATGGCATTCAGGAGTCTGATGGCTCTTGGGAAGAAACTGTTGCAGAACCTTGATGTTCTGCTCCTTATGCC
The DNA here is from genome assembly GCA_963514005.1 of Raja brachyura. The sequence goes on from OY740817.1 coordinate 8,822,181, forward strand.
ACGATATCTTTTGCCCGAGGGCAGCAGAGTGAACAGTCCGTGATGGAGATGTGTGGGGTCTTTTATGATACTGCTGGCCTTAGACACGCAACGTTTGGTCGCAATATCCCCGATTGAGGGGGGAGAGGTCCCGATGATTTTTTCCACTGTCCTCACCACTCTCTGCACGGACTTCCAGTCGGAGGCTCTACAGTCCCCAAACCAGACAGAGATACAGCTGGTCAAAATACTCTCTATGGCGCCCCTGTAGAAAGTGGTGAGGACGGGATGGGGGAGGTGAGCTCTTCTCATCTGGCGCAGAAAGTGCAACCGCTGCTGCGCTCTCTTAACTGTTGATGAGATGTTATTTCATAAGGGTAGCCCAAAAAATGGGATGTCCCAGCTAATACGGGACAGTTGGCAACCCTAGTCTCGTCGTTACTTGTTATCCAGCCTCCAATGGCTGCACGGGCGTGGGTGTACAAGGAGTAAAGAACGGGGCTGAGAACGCAGTCTGAAAGAGTGTTCTGGATTAATGTAGGCGACAGACACAAAAAGCTGGAGTTACTCAGTTACGGGTCGAGACCCTTCTTCAGACTCGATCCGAAACGTCACCCATTCCTTCTCTCCAGAGATGTTGCCTGACCCGCTGAGTTGCTCCAGCTTTTTGTGTCTACCTTTGGTTTAACCCTTGCATTTGCAGTTCCTTCCTACACATTTGATGCTGAGGATGATTTGTCACCCGTCCTCACTGATATTGTTCCATTTGTCAGGAAGTCGAGGATCCAGTTGCAGACTGACTCCATCCAAGTTCCACCAGTTTGTGGATGAGCATGGATGGGACAATGGTATTGAACACAGAGGTATAGTCTATAGACAATAGACAATAGGTGCAGGAGTAGGCCATTCGGCCCTTCGAGCCAGCACTGCTATTCAATGTGATCATGGCTGATCATCCCCAATCAGTACCCCATTCCTGCCTTCTCCCCATATCTCCTGACTCCGCTATTTATAAGAGCCCTATCTAGCTCTCTGTTGAAAGCATCCAGAGAAACCGCCTCCACCGCCCTCTGAGGCAGAGAATTCCACAGACTCACCACTCTCTGTGAGAAAAAGTGTTTCCTCGTCTCTGTTCTAAATGGCTCACTGTTGGCTTACTAATGGCTTACTAATGGCTTATTCTTAAACTGTGGCCCCTGGTTCTGGACTCCCCCAACATCGGGAACATGTTTCCTGCCTCTAGCATGTCCAAAACCTTAATAATCTTATATGTTTCAATGAGATTCCCTCTCATTCTTCTAAACTCCAGAGTGTACAAGCCCAGCTGCTCCTTTCTCTCAGTCCCGCCATCCCGGGAATTAACCTTGTCAACCTACGCTGCACTCCCTCAATAGCAAGAATGTCCTTCCTCACATTAGGGGACCACAACTGCACACAATACTCCAGGTGTGGTCTCACTAGGGCTCTGTACAACTGCAGAAGGAGTCTATGCTAGCAGCCGTCTCCCTCGTCCAGGTGTCCCAGGGATGGTGTCGGGCCTGGGTGATGGCATCACCTCTCTTATTATTAATCCTCCTTATCAAGGGCGGCACGGTGGCACAGCGGCGGGTAGAACTGCTGCCTCACAGCGCCAGAGACCCGGGTTCGAGCCTGTACGGAGCTTCTTTTCTCCGGGCGCTCCGGTTTACTCCGACACTCCAAAGACGCGCAGGTCCGTAGGTTAATTGACTTGGGAATAAATCGTCCCTCGTGCGTGACCAATACATGTTGTTTAGGATTGAAAAATGGGAAAGAGAACTCTCCACAAAGCCTGGGCAAATAGGAAAGAAAAGCAGCCCCTGTTTCTTTTTCTTTTTTTAACATTTTCTGTTTGTCCTAAAGCAATTTTCAAGGTAACAAGGTATTTTGTTTTTGCATGTAACCAATTTGTACACGGCACACACCACAAACAGCGGTGAGAAAGCAAGCAGATATCTCGAGTCGGTGATCTTAGATGAGTGAAAAATGTCAGCCCGAGGGCACTGCGGAAAAGTCCCCTGGTCTTGAACCGAGCTGCAGTTTAGTTCAGCGTTTCGACGGCTCTGGGCCTGTACTCGCTGGCGTTTAAAAGGATGAGTGGGGGGTGAGAAGAATCTCATAGAAATTTAAGGGCCTGTCCTACCAGCATGCAACTCTATGCGATTAAACGTGGTCGCTTGAGCCGTCCGGCGTCGCGGGGCCGGTCCCACTTCGATCGCCGGAGCCGTGCGGAATTGTGCGGAGTTCGTCCCGACATCGCGCGGAGCTCCGAAAAACTGACTGTTCAAAAATTCCGCCCGGCAACGGCTTGTCGGCTCGCAGTCGCCTCGACGCATTACACACCGCCCCGACATCGTGCCTCCGTGAACCTATCTGTAGGTGCCTCCGTGACCCTCGATGTGTGTGGCTCCGTGGCCCTCTGTGTGTGTGTGCCTCTGTGCCCCTCTCTGTGTGTCCCTCTCTGTCCTGGCGAACTTACCTTTAAGACTTCGCTCCAAGTTCGCCTCACTTTGCGCCGCGCTGCGCCACTCACCCGACCTCCGCGCGGCCCCTGCTGCCGGTTTGGTCGCGCTTGCCGCATGCAGGCGCATGCTGGTGGGAACGGCCCTGTACAGGGGATCACCCGACCTCCGCGCGGCCCCCGCTTCTAGTTTGATCGCGCTCATCGCATGGAGTCGGATGCTGGTAGGACAGGCCCTTTACCAACTAGTGAAAGGCTTGGATAGCGTGGATGTGGAGAGGATGTTTCCACTAGTGGGAGAGTCTCGGACCAGAGGTCAAAGCCTCAGAATTCCTTTAGGAAGGAGATGCGGAGGAATTTCTTTTGCCAGAGGGTGGTGAATCCGTGGAATTCTCTGCCACAGAAGGATGTGGAGGCCAAGTCGGTGGATATTTTTAAGGCAGAGATAGATAGATTCTTGATTAGTGCGGGTGTCAGGGGTTATGGGGAGAAGGCAGGAGAATGGGGTTCGGAGGGAGAGATAGGTCTGCCATGATTGAATGGTGGAGTAGATTTGATGGGCCGAATGGCCTAATTCTGCTCCTATCACTTGACCTTAGTTTTTTTTGTTTAGTTGAGTAGAGTTTATTGTCACGTGTACCGAGGTACAGTGGACGTCCTTGTTGTGTTCAGTTCAGTTCAAGTATCACAATACACAAGCACTTAGGCACATCGTAGATAAGCATCACAGATAGAGTACGTGTAACAAAAGAACACTGAAACACTGCTATCCAGTCCGTGGATAGACTAGACATGGTTACAATCGAGCCGCCCACAGTGTAGAGACACGTGATAAGGGGCATAATGTTAGTGCAAGATTAAGTTCACTAAAGTCCGAGTAAAGAATGTCCAAGGGTGTCCAATGAGATAGGTTGGAGATCAGGACCGCTCTCTAGTTCGTGGTGGGATGAATTGATGAATGCTTTATTGTCATAAGTTATAGGAGCAGAATTAGGCCATTTGGCCCATCAAGTCTACTCCACCTTTCAATCATCTGTGACCAGTCACAGTGAAATTCACCCAAGGTATGCAAACAGTCGCTACATAAAGGGCACAGACAAAGTTACAAACGTTTCCTGTACCAGGTCCCCCTCACCCCACGCCGGGTCCTCCGTTGTTCCTTCCCCCGGCATCAGCGCCCTCGCTTCCACGTGGTCCGTCCTCGCCCGTCGGTCAGTGCCATCATCGTCCACCGCGCCGACCTCGCCACTATGGCCGCCGGGTCCTCTCACCGCCAACCCAGGCCTCAGCCGCGGGCTCCGTCGACCGTGGTTCAGTTGCCCGGGAAGAAACTGTCCCTGAATCTGGAGGTGTGCCGTTTCACGCTTCTGTACCTCTTGCCTAACGGGAGAGGGGGGGAAGAGGGAGTGACCGGGGGTGAGACTGGTCTTGCGGAGGCAGCGTGAGGTTACAGATGGAGTCAATGTAACCGATGACGCTTGAGGCTTGAAGTAGGAATGAAACGAGGAAAGTGGTGGAAACACCCAGCTGGGCAGGCAGCATCTGCGGAAAGAGATGCAGTCGATGATTCAGTTTGAAGACCCTTCGTCAGTTCCGCTACTCTTTCCACAGGTGCTGCCCGACCTGCTGAGTGTTTCCGCACCTTGCTCCTGTTCAGTCGAAAACCCCGAGTTGGCTTAGAACAAGACAGTTTAATGGTTTGTCTGAAAATGAGCTCTCACGACCCTGCTGCACTCCATCAGAACGGCCCCAAAGAATGAGAGAGATAGACCCCCGTCCAAAGAAGGGTCTCAACCCACTCACCCATTCCTTTTCTCCAGCTGCCCTGACCCTCTGAGTTACTCCAGCATTTTGTGTCTTATCTTCGGTGTAAACCAGCATCTGCAGTTCCTTCCCACACCGGAGAATGAGCCTGGCTTTAGCGCTCGGGTACAAGGCTGGCAACACTCAGCGGGTCAGGCAGCAGCATATATCTCCATGAGTCCAAGGACGCAGAGTGCTGGAGTAACTCAGTGGGTCAGGCAGCACCTGTGGAGAATATGGATAGGTGACGTTTCAGGATGCGACCCTTCTTCTGAACATTAACATTTCAGGTCGATAGCAGGTTACCAGCACCTGCAGTTTCATTGATTTTCATTTTTTGCCCAGGCATGGAGCCACAGAACAGGCCCTTCGGCCCACAATGTCCGTGCTGAACAGAAATCCAAGCTAAATTAATCTGCTCGGACTGCACATGATTCCCTGCTTACCTGTGCGTCTATTAAAAGCCAAAAACACTCCAAAGGCGTATAGGTCTGGTTTGGGTAAATGGGAAAATTGTCCCCAGTGTGTGTAGGGTAGTGTTAATGTGCGGGGATCGCTGGTCGGTGCGGACCCGGTGGGCCGAAGGGCCTGTTTCCGTGCTGTATCACTAAACTAAACTCTTAAACGCCACCATCGTGTCAGCCTCCACCACCACCCCCTGGCAGTGTGTTCTAGGCTCCTCTCTGTAAAGAAAAAAGCTAGGCCGCACATCTCCTTTAAACTTTCCCCCTCGCACTTGAGAGGCGAGCACTCTAGTCTTGGACATCTCCACATCGGGACAAAATAAAAAGCGTCTCGATTGTTTAGACTGGGACTTGAACGAATAAACTTTTGCCTATAGAATTTAGAGATACAGCATGATGGCAAGAGGCCCTTTAGCCCACCGATCAGCGCACTAGCCCTGTCCCACACATTACGGGCAACTTACATTTTTACCAAAGCCAATGAACCTACAGACAAGGTAGACAAAAATGCTGGAGAAACTCAGCGGGTGCGGGAGCGTGTATGGAGCGAAGGAATAGGTGACGTTATGGGCCGAATCCCTTCTTCAGACCTACAGACAAACCTGTACGTCTTTGGAGTGTGGGAAGAAACCGGTGCACCCACGCAGGTCACGGGGAGAACATACAAACTCCGTACAGGCAAGCACCCGTAGTCGGGATCGAACCCGGGTCTCTGGTGCTGTGAGGCAGCGACTCTACCGCTGCGCCACTGTGCTGCTCCCCTAATACCTCTGAAGAAGGGTTTCGGCCCGAAACGTTGCCTATTTCCTTCGCTCCATAGATGCTGCTGCACCCGCTGAGTTTCTCCAGCACTTTTGTCTACCTCCTGATATAATCACCAGTGTTGACGTCCGACACACTGGCTCCACCTCATCGTCCCTCTACAGTGAGGCGCTGTGATGCTGAGGACGATATTCTGCACTCTGTATCGTAACCTTTACCTCCCTCTGTCTGTGGCACCAGAGTTTGGCTTGATTGGGTTGATGCCGAGTGACATCCGAGAGAACGTGCAAACTCCGCACAGGCAGCACCTGCGGTCAGGATCGAACCCGGGCCCTCCAGCGCTGTGAGGCAGCAGCTCTACCGGAGGGCCTTGTGATGCAGAAGAGGGGCGGGTGGTGTGAGGATGTGAGGGGCGAGAGAGCGCGCTGGCAGAGCGAAGGTTAACACGAGGCTGGTGGTGGCTGCAGGGAGGATGCGGCTGATTTAACTGACAGAGGCTCTCTCTCGCTGCGGGGAAGGAGGGAGTGTGTGAGTGAGCGGAGCAGAGAGCAACGAGACGGGCAGGTCTCGACTGGCTTTGTGGAGGGCGTGGAAGCAGCCAGCCAGCGTCCCTGCCTGCCTGGGATCCAGGAAGTGCTCGGGCAGAGAGGGAACTGCCGGAGAGGGAGCTGCCGCTGGGCGCTGGGGGCCTGGGCAGGGGATGGAAGATCCGCGCTCGCCGGGGCTGCGGGCGGACGACCCCCGGGCCGGGGAGGGGACGCCGGCGGCGAGGGGCCGCCGCCAAAGCTCGCCGGACTCCGTCTCCAACTCGCGCCGCAACGAGCGGGAGAGGAACCGGGTGAAGATGGTCAACATGGGCTTCAGCAACCTGCAGCGCCACGTGCCGCAGGGCGGTGCCGGCAAGAGGATGAGCAAGGTGGACACCCTGCGCTCGGCCGTCGACTACATCCGCAGGCTGGAGGTCCTCCTGAGGGAGCAGGGGCCCGGGGGCAAGCAACGCCCCCCCACCTCCACCACCGGCTCAGCCTCCGCATCCCCCACCTCCTCCTGCGGGGACACCTCCGGTGACTCCATCTCCTCCGAGCACGACTTCACCGCCTACAAGGGCTGGCTGGGAATCGAGTGAGCAGGTAAGGGGCTCCCTCCTCCCCCCAAATCCACAAAGAGTTTGAGGTCCATCATTGATGGCCAAGTCTGTAGCACACAAACGCCACAGGAGAGGGTTACACAAAAAGCTGGAGAAACTCAGCGGGTGCAGCAGGAGCATCTAAGGAGCGAAGGAGATAGGCGACGTTTCGGGTCGAGACCCTTCTTCAGACGCCACAGGAGATCCTTCTTCCCTGTGGCTACCAAACTGTCCCACTCCTCCCACTACTGTCGTGGGGTAGACTGACTCTCACCCCCCCCCCACCTCCCCAACTCTGCACGTGCCCAATCCTGGACTCTCTTGTGATTGAGGCAGTGCAGCGTAGGTTCACGAGATTGATCCCTGGGATGGCGGGACTGTCATATGAGGAAAGATTGAAAAGACTAGGCTTGTATTCACTGGAGTTCAGAAGGATGAGGGGTAAATCTTATAAAGACGTAAAATTATAAAAAGACTGGACAAGCTAGATGCAGGAAAAATGTTCCCAATGTTGGGCGAGTCCAGAACCAGGGGCAACAGCCTTAGAATAAAGGGGAGGTCATTTACGACTGAGGTGAGAAAAAAACGATTTCAGCCAGAGAGTTGTGAATTTGTGGAATTCCCGGCCACAGAGGGCAGTGGAGTCCAAGTCACTGGATGGATTTAAGAGAGAGTTAGATAGAGCTCTAGGGGCTAGTGATATGAGTCAAGGGATATGGGGAGAAGGCAGGCACGGGTTATTGATAGGGGACGATCAGCCGTGATCACAATGAATGGCGGTGCAGGCTCGAAGGGCCGAATGGCCTACTCCTGCACCTATTTTCTGTGTTTCTATGTTTTTTATGTTTCCACTCGTCAATTTAATTTCACATTTGATGTACCTAGTTGTGCTTTATGACTGTTTTTTAGTATAGTATAGTTTAGAGAAACAGCCCACCGAGTCCGCGCCGGCCAGCGATCCCCCGCTCATTAACACCACCCTGCACACACTAGGGACAATTTACACTTACACCAAGCCAATTAACCTACAAGCCTGTACTGGACGTCTTTGGAGTGTGGGAGGAAACCAAGGATCTCGGAGAAAACCCACGCAGGTCATGGGGAGAGCGTAGTCGGGATCGAACCCGGGTCTCCGGCGCTGCGAGCGCTAGAAGGCGGCAACTCTACCGTTGACCGATTTCCATCACGGAATAAAGTTCTATGGCATGGTATCGTAAATCTTCCTGCCCCCCCACCCCGCCCTGTCCACCACATCCCTCCCAACTCTTTGCTCTTTTACTGGCTCTACCTTACCAAACGTTATTGCCTTATCTTCTATCTTTGTCCCACGCCCCTCCCCTGACATCCGTCTGAAGAAAGGTCTCGACCCGAAACGTTGCCCATAGATGCTGCCTCAACTGCTGAGTTACTCCAGCATTTTGTGTCCACCCTCGATTTAAACCAGCATCTGCAGTTCTTTCTCACACATTATTGCCTTATCGCGTATGCATAAGAGAAGGTTCGACTGCAGTCATGTATTGTGTTTCCGCTGACTGGTTAGCAACACAACAAAGGCTTTTCGCGGGACCTCGGTACACGTGACAATAAACTAAACCGAAGATAGACACAAAATGCTGGAGTAACTCAGCGGGAGAGGCAGCGACTCTGGAGAGGGGGAATGGGTGACGTCTCGGGGCGACTGCCTTCTTCAGACCAGCATCTGCCGTTCCTTCCCACACAATAAACGAAACTGTGCTGAACTGAAACTGATCTGAACCGAACTGAGTTAGGGAGGAAGTTATGGGTACATCCTCGTCCTACATCTCGAGTCACCTTTCACATTTAAGCTGTCCATACTTGGCCGTCATTTGCGCGACAGGCCGATAGGGACGGACGCGCGACGGTCCCGTGCGTCATCACCTGCCATCGTGCGCCTTCAAATATTTATCTGCTCTGCAAGTAGAATTAGTCAGGGTATTGACATCATTTGTTAAGTGAAACTTTGAATCAATTATTATTTGCTGGAAAAATGCATTTACTTTTAAACTTTCTGAATTACTCCCAACAAACGCAAAATTGCATTCCATGATAGCAGTTTGAGGGTTTGAATCCAGCTTAAGAATTAGTTTGCAAATTTGTTCTTAAATGGTGTTAGTAAAATTGTTGGTGGTTATTTAAAAAAAACTAATTTGGTTACTAGTGTTCGTTTAGGATATAAAACCTGCAATCCTTACCTGGATGTTAACTTTTGAAACCTCCTTAACTAAGGATGCTTCAAAAATACTTATTAAGGAGTTGCTCTGAAGGCGTAATTATTTTCTCATTGTGGCCGACTGCGTATGGGCGGCGCGCGGCGGCACATGGCTACGCACGGTGACCGAATCATGCGTCACCGCACGCTATGAGTACGAGATCAGGACGCCTGCGTGCGACCGCAATACACCCGTGTGCGTACGTGATACGTCACGCCGGAGGCGCTCGAAGATTTTGTGCCCTACAAAATCCCGGAGTGCCGCGGGATGCCGCACGTAACTCCATACCCCTCCGCGCTTCACCATGCGACCGTCGCGCGCCCCACACACTACCCGTGCATCTCAACGCGGCGATGAGGTCGCGTAAATGGCGCACAAATGACGGCCAAGTGGGCTGCCCTTAAAGGTGCATAAAAGGTTGATAGGATGTTGCCAGGACTCGCGGGCCTGAGCTATAGGGCAGGCTCGGACTCTATTCCTTGGAGCGCAGGAGGATGAGGGATGATCTTACAGAAGTGTACAGGACCATGAGAGGAATAGATATGGACCCCTTGCCTGTTGGGAGAGGGGAGAAAAGGGAGTGACAGGTTGTGTAAGATCAAGAGGGGAATAGATCGGGTAAACGCACAGAGTCTTTTACCCAGAGTAGGGGAATTGAGAACCAGAGGGCATGGGTTTAAGGTGAGGGGAGAAAGATTTAATGGGAACCTGAGGCAGATGCACCAAGCAACCTTTTAACACAAAGGGTGGTGGGTGTATGGAATGAGCTTCCGGTTGAGGCAGGGACTATCGTGACTTGTGAGAAACATTTAAGGGGCTGTCCCACCTGGGCGTTATTTACATAATTTACACGTCACGACGCAAGACGCGTGCATTGCGTGCATTATGCGTGCAATATGCGTGCATGCGTGCGGTGAGACGTGGTGACGTAGGCAGTGACGCGCGGTGAGCGTGCGACGCCCCAGGATTTTGGGATGCTCAAAATCCTTGGGAGCCTCCTGTGTGACGCGCAGATTACACATGGATAGGACAGGTTTAGAGGGACACTAGACCAAGTGGGACACGGGAGGGCTGGTCCTCAAACGCAATATTCCACCACTCACCCATAGCCCCCGACTGCGCTGGCGTGGCTGACGGGTTCCCGTTGTGACGCGAGTCACGGCAACCCTCCCCTAACTGCTCCACGCCATCCCTCTTCCTACCCTATCCTCCTCCATTCTCCTCATCCCCTCCTCTTCTCTTCCCTCTTCCCTCTCCTCCACTCCCTACCTCACCTCTCCCTTCCCCTGCCCTCAGTCACTCCATCCCTCCATAACGTTATGGAGTAATGTTAAAATTGTACAAGGCATTGGTGAGACCAATTCTGGAGTATGGTGTACAATTTTGGTCGCCTAATTATAGGAAGGATGTCGACAAAATAGAGAGAGTACAGAGGAGATTTATTAGAATGTTGCCTGGGTTCCAGCAACTAAGTTACAGAGAAAGGTTGAACAAGTTAGGTCTTTATTCTTTGGAGCGCAGAAGGTTAAGGGGGGACTTGATTGAGGTCTTTAAAATGATGGAAGGGATAGACAGAGTTGACGTGGATAAGCTTTTCCCATTGAGGGTAGGAAAGATTCAAACAAGAGGGCATGACATGAGAATTAAGGGACAGACGTTTAGGAGACGTTGAGGAGGAACTTCTTTACTCAGAGAGTGGTGGCTGTGTGGAATGATCTTCCTGCAGAAGTGGTGGAGGCAGGATCGATTTTAACGTTTAAAAGTAAAGTGTATAGGTATATGGACGGGAAGGGAATGGAGGGGTATGGTCTGAGTGCAGGTAGATGGGAGTAGGGGAAAATAAATGGTCGGCACGGACTGGAAGGGCCAAGAAGGCCTGTTTCCGTGCTGTAATTGTTATATGGTTATATGGTTATAACCCCTCTCCCCCTCCTCCACATCTATCTCCCTTCTCCCCCACTCCTCACTTCTCTCCTATCTCACTCCCCTGCTGAGCACAATGTTTAAATAACATTTCTCCTCCTCTCCTCCCCTCCGCCCCTTCCCCGAGCCTTGGCCGGCGCTCCCCGGAGAACGTTGCAAACAAAACAACGAACGAGAAAAACGAGGGACAGAAGGAGTTAAAAGCCAAAGAGTAAAGGGCCTGTCCCACCAGCATGCAACTCTATGCGATGAACGCGATCAAACCGGCAGCGGGGGCCGCGCGGAGGTTGGGTGAGTGGCGCAACGCGGCGCAAAGTGAGGCGAACTTGAAGCAAGTCCAAGGTAAGTTCGCCAGGACTTAGAGGGGCACACAGAGAGGGGCACAGAGACACACACACATACAGGGCCACGGAGCCACACACATAGAGGGTCACGGAGGCATTTACAAATAGGTTCACGGAGGCACGATGTCCGGGCGGTGTGTAAATGTCGAGGCGATTGCGAGCCGACAAGCCGTTGCGGGATTTTTGGACATAGTCGGTTTTTCGGAGCCCCGCGCGGTGTCGGGACGAACTCGGGACGAACTCCGCACAAATCCGCGCGGCTCCGGCGATCGAAGTGGGACCGGCCCCGCGACGCCGGACGGCTCAAGCGACCACCTTAGGTCGCGCTAATCGCATAGAGTTGCATGCTGGTGGGACAGGCCCTTAAGAACAGAGAATGGGGGTGGTCGAGTCGCCGCCTCACAGCGCCAGAGACCCACGGTTCGATCCCCGCCACGGGTGCTGTCTGTGTGGAGTTTGCACACACTCTCGCCTGTTAACGCGCTGTATCTCCAAACAAAAAGAATGGGGGGAAAAAAGAACGAGAAATGGGAAAAAGAGAATAAAAGAGAAGGAAAGAATGAGAGAAGTAGAAAGGAAACCAAGACAATATTTAACGATTTGCATTTCTGCAGTGCAGTCGAAAGTGTTCAATGGTGATATGTGAGACGTTATCCACTTTGGCGGCAAGAACAAGTAGACAGATTATCAGATTAGGACACCAGGTTAATCCCCGGGATGGCGGGACTGTCATATGAGGAAAGATTGGAAAGACTGGGCTTGTATTCACTGGAATTTAGAAGGATGAGGGAGGATCTTATAGAAATATATACAATTATAAAAGGACTGGACAAGCTGGATGCAGGAAAAATGTTCCCAATGCTGGGGGAGCCCAGAACCAGGGGCCACAGTCTAAGAATAAAGAGGAGGCCATTTAAAACTGAGATGGGGAAAAACGTTTTCACCCAGAGAGTTGTGAATTTGTGGAATTCTCTGCTACAGATGGCATTGGAGGCCAAATCACTGGATGGATTAAAAAGAGAGTTAGATAGAGCTCTAGGGGCTAGTGGAGTCAAGGGATATGGGGAGAAGGCAGGAACGGGGTACTGATTGTGGACGATCAGCCATGATCCACAATGAATGGCGGTGCTGGCTCGAAGGGCCGAATGGCCTACTCCTGCACCTATTTTCTATGTTTCTATGTAGGAATCCTTTTATTGTAGACAGAAGGAACTGCAGAAGCTGGAGCCTTGAATGAGAAACAAAGTGCTGAAGTAACTCAGTGGATCAGGCAGAATCTGTGGAGGAAATGATCAGGTGACATCTTGGGTCGGGACCCTTCTTGAGACTGATGGAGTGGGGGAGGGGGGAGAAGGGTGCAGTGGGGAAGGGGGGAGGGGTGTGGGGTGGGGGGAGAAAGCTGTTCAAGATTAGGGAGTGGGGCACATGCCGTCAGGGTAGGCAAGGCAGGCACTGCCTACCCTGACTAAAATTATAACATAGTAATTATTAAATATAAATAATAAAGGCATGGGAAAATTATGCCTGTCTAAGAGATCAATCTCCTAGGTAGACATAATTCTCCGTGCCTTTCATCCGCAGCACTTGTAACACGGGAAGCTCTGTGCAGCCCCCGTGCCGTCAGCGCTGCCTGAAGCCATCAATGACAAGCGGGGTTGAACGCAGCAGAAATTCTGCCTTCGCAGCACTGCGCTTGCGTAGTGCTAGTTTCTTGGCGGGGTTTTCAAATATGGATTGTCATTATTTTAAGTGTATGTTAAGAAATAGGGAGAGAAGAATGGAGCTCGTGTACCGATAATGTGGTAAGTACATTTTGTGTTTATGTTTTTAAATACCGTACTTCCCGGGGTGTGTGGGTGGGGGGAGAGTTCCTTTCATAGCATTTGGGGAGACTGGCCCGGGGTAAATTTGCGTGGAGGGCACGAATGTTCATGTGAAGGAGGGGATCGGGATAATGCCACTTGTGACGCTCCTTGCACGGAGACGTGAAAAACCTCTCTCCTGCCGCTCGCTGGCCTCACTCATGTCCCGCAAATCCTTAAATTCCGACAGCGCGATTGAGGTTACTCGGCTGTGGGAATTTAACGATTTGCAGGAAGCCGCTGACATGAGCAAGCTGCAGGTGAGAGTTGTTCAGACGGAGAGCACTGCCTGAAGTGAGCAGGCCGGCAGAAGGCGCTGAAGTGGCGGACAGTTTGACTGTCGGGTCCCGGCGACCGCTCGCAGCAACCCAAGCTGCTTCTATCCCTGGCTACAATGTGGTGGCTCCACGCCTGGAGCGCCGCAGCAGCGGTAAGTGAGTGAGTTACTGGCATTATCCCCGACCCCCTCATTCTCAACAGTCCTGCCCTCCCCACAACTTTACCCCTGGCGCAGACTCCCCATACACTGTGAAAGGAACTGTCCCCCCAATTGGTCCTTTGAACAAGTGTTGTCATTCAATAAGATGACAACTGATTCAACTTTTCCCGGTGTGCTCCCATTTTTCCCACCATCTCTCCACCTGCCATCACCCTTCACCCCACCCCCTTCAGTAATTCAGAATAAAGGAGACTAGGAAGCCTTGGGCAAATTGACTTGTTACTCTTTTTATTTTTATTTTTTATTTTTACGGAGAGAACAATCTGCGGTTTTTATTTTTATCCGACTGAGTGCCTACCCCGAGTAATTACTCACGGCACGTGCCTGCTTGGCAAGTGATAGGTGGCTACAGCTGAGGAGTGGGACGGGGGTTGATTGGCAAATGGGCGGAGTAGGCGACAGGGTAGCGGAGAAAAAGTCGGCGCAGCGGTAGAGCTGCCGCCTCACGGCGCCAGAGACCCGGGTTCGACCCTGACAACGGGTGCTTGTCTGCGCGTGGGGTTGTCTCCGGGTGCTCCTGTTTCCTCCCACACTCCAAAGACGTGCAGGTTTGCAGGTTAATTGGCTTTGGTAAAAATTGTAAATGGTCCCTAGTCTGCAGGACTCGGTGGGCCGAAGGGCCTGTTTCCGCGCTGCATCTCTAAACTAAACTAAAAAAAGAAAGGAAAGGAGGAGTGAAATGTAAAGCCGGAAGATGGGATACGGGTGGAAGGGGGCAGGGGCTGAGGAAGGAGGTGAGTTTTTATTCTCGAGGAGTTTCCAGGCTGGTGCTATATTCCTTGGAGCGTAGGAGGATGAGATCCATAAGATCATGAGAACAATAGATAGGGTGAAAGCACAGTCTTTTACCTAGAGTAGGGGAATAGACAATAGACAAGAGGGCAGGAGTAGGCCATTCGGCCCTTCAAGCCAGTACCGCCATTCAATGTGATCATGGCTGAATTGAGAACTAGAGGACATAGGTTGAAGGTGGGAGGGGAAGGATTTATTGGGCAACGTTTTTGCGTAAAAAGAGGTATGAGCTGCCAGAGGAGGTGGTTGAGGCAGGTCCTATCACAACGTTTAAGAAACGTGGATAGGAAAGGTTTCGAGAGATATGGACCAAGCACCGGCGGATGGAACTAGTGTAGATGGGGCACGTTGGTCGGCAGAAGGGAAGTTATGCAGTCTGTGCAGAGTTTGTACGTTCTCCCCGTGACCGTGTGGGTTTTCTCCAGGTGCTCCGGTTTCCTCCCACACTCCAAAGACCTACAGGCCTCGGTAAAGATTGTAAATGGTCCCGAGTGTGTGTAGGATTGCGCTAGTGTGTAGGGCGTGCAAGAGCAAGAGGGATAACATGCATAGAGTGATCTTTAATAGGACTTTACAGGACTTTATATAGCACTAACCGTTGTTCCCTTTATCTTGCATCTGTGCACTGTGGACGGCTCGATCTTTTCATTGATTGCATGGCACGCAACAAAAAATCCTTTCACTGCACTTCGGTGAACATGACAATAATAAACTAAACTAATAATTAACTAATCTAAACTAGTATGAACTGAGGCAGGAAACATGTTCCCGATGCTCAGGGAGTCCAGAACCAGGGGTCACAGTTTTAGAATAAGGGATGAGCCATTTAGAACGGAGATGAGGAAACACGTTTTCTCACAGAGAGTGGTGAGTCTGTGGAATTCTCTGCCTCGGAGGGCGGTGGAGGCCGGTTCTCTGGATGCTTTCAAGAGACAGCTAGATAGGGCTCTTAAAAATAGCGGAGTCAGGGGATATGGGGAGAAGGCAGGAACGGGGTACTGATTGGGGATGATCAGCCACGATCACATTGAATGGCGGTGCTGGCTCGAAGGGCCGAATGGCCTACTCCTGCACCTATTGTCCATTGTCTATTGATGATCGATGGGCTCTGTGGGCTGAAGGGCCCATTTCCATGCTGCACCTTTCAATCAGTTCGTCACACTATTAAAACCAAAAAGTGCTGGATTTACTCAGCGGGTCGGGCAGCATCTCTGGAGGATTGAATCAAATCACCACCAGTTTATGTACAGAATTAGTGTCTAAATGAGACTGATAGACAGAGGCACCTGAGAGTGCGAGCATGCAAATCACTGAATGTGTTATACATTAATTGTAAAAATGTATCGTATTGTACTAAGCGGTGGCGCAGCGGTAGAGTTGCTGCCTCACAGCGCCAGAGACCCGGGCTCAAGCCCGACTACGGGTGCTGTCTGTATGGAGTTTGTACGTTCTCCCCGTGACCTGAGTGGGTTTTCTCCGAGATCTTCGCTTTCCTCTCAACACTCCAAAGACGTCTAGATTTGTAGGTCAATTGGCTTGGGTTTGTACACGTGTTATAAGTGTAAATTGTCCCGAATGTGCGTAGGATTGTGTTAACGTGCGGGGGGTCGCTGGTCGGCACGGACTCGCCGGGCCGAAGGGCCTGCTTCCGCGCTGTATCCCCAAACTAAACTAAACCAATGACATATAACTTGACTTTACCAAACGCGTCAGATTTAATCGCCAAAGGGATAGAAGTGGCAATGGAGAGATAAATTTGACTAACAATGCGTGTGAAAGTGGTTAGAGCGCAGTGAGATGGGTACATAGTTCCTGTTACTACATTGTGAAGAGCATGCAGGACATATGCAAAAAATTGATTCACTGCGATGGAATTAGAAAGGCGAGGTTCCAAAAGTAAACGGGTCGGGTTAGTTTTCTTCAAAATAAAAGGCTGAGGGAGGTCTTTAAAATTGTGCACACAAAGAGCCTGCAGATGCTGGTAACGTGAGCAGAAAACGAAACACTAGGGCTACGATATAAATATGGTATATTGTCAAATATTGGACAGATACATGGACAGGAAATGTCTAGAGGGCTCTGGGTCAAATGCAGGCCAATGGGCCAGTAAGCCAACTTGGACAAGATGGGCAGAAGGGCCTTTTTCCATGCTGTATAGCTCTATACTTCTACCTCACTGGACTTTTAGAAACATAAACATAGAAACATAAAGAGTGGGTGCAGGAGGAGGCCATTCACCGAACCAGCACCGCCATTCATTGTGATCAATGCTGATCGTCCCCAATCAATAACCCGTGCCTGCCTTCTCCCCATATCCCTTGACTCCACTAGCCTCTGGAGCTCTATCTAACACTCTCTTAAATCCATCCAGTGACTTGACCTCCACTGCCCTCTGTGGCAGGGAATTCCACAAATTCACAACTCTCTGGATGAAAACGTTTTTTCTCACCTCAGTCTTAAATGGATTCCCCTTTATTCTAAGACTGTGGCCCCTGGTTTTGGACTCGCCCCAACATTGGGAACATTTTTCCTGCATCTAACTTGTCCAGTCCTTTTATAATTTTGTATGTTTCTATAAGATCCCCCCCTCATCCTTCTGAACTCCAGTGAATACAAGCCTAGTCTTTTCAATCTTTCCTCATATGACAGTCCCGCCATCCCAGGGATCAATCTCGTGATCCTACGCTGCACTGCCTCAATCACAAGGATGTCCTTCCCCAAATTAGGAGACCAAAACTGGACACAATACTCCAGATGTGGTCTCACCAGAGCCCTATACAACTGCAGAAGAACCCCTTTGTTCCTTCTAAGCCTCAAGTGGTGGCAATGCGGTAGAGTTTGCTGCCTCACAGCGCCAGAGACCCGGGTTCGATCCTGACCACGGGTGCTTGTCTGTACGGAGTTTGCACGTTCTCCCCGTGAGGTTTTCTCCGAGATCTTCTTTTTCCTCCCGCACTCCAAAGACGTGCAGGTTTGTAGTTTAATTGGCTTGGTATAAAAGTATAGATGTCAAATTGCCCCTATCGTGTGTGAGGTTAGAGTGAATGTGCGGGGACCGCTGGTCGGTGCGGACTCGCTAGGCCGAAGGGCCTGTTTCCACGCTGTATCTCTAAACTCTATACGGGTCCCTTTCAGAAAAGTATAAGAAAAAAAGTGGACGAGCTTGAGGCTCATTTAGAAATTGGCAAGTATGATGGTGTGGGAATTACAGAGACATCGCTGCAAGAGGGCCAGGCTGGGAACGGAATATTCCGGGCTATACGTCGTATCGAAAAGACAGACAGGTGGGCAGAGGACAGGCACGTGCCGTCAGGGTAGGCAAGGTAGGCACTGCCTGCCCGGACTAAAATTATGAAATGGCAATTATTAAATATAAATAGTAAAGGCGTGGGAGAATTATGCCTGTCCAAGAGATCGATCTCTTAGGAAGGCGTAATTCTCCGTGCCTTTCATCCGCAGCGCTTGTAACACGCGAAGCTCTCTGCAGCCCACGTGCCATCAGCGCTGCCTGAAGCCGTCAGTTTCAAGCGGGGCTGAAGGCAGCAGAAAATCTGCCTTTGCTGCACTGCGCAGGTGCAGCAGCCCACTGCCATTGCCCAGCGCGCGTTTCTTGGCGGGATTTTCAAATATGGATTGCCATTATTTTAATAGTATCTTGGGAAACAAAGAGTGAAGAATGGACTTAATGTACCAATAACGCGGTACGTGCATTTCTTGGTGCTTTATGTTTTTAAATACTGTATTTCCCGGGGTGGGGGGAGAGTTCCGTTCACAGTGTTTGGGGAGTCTGGCGTTGTGAAGGAGGGGATTGGGGTCAGTAACCCACTTGCCACGCTCCGGTCTGAGTGCAGGTAGATGGGACTAGGTGAGAGTAAGTGTTCGGCGCGGACTAAAAGGGCCGAGATGGCCTGTTTCCGTGCTGTATTGCCATATGGTTTTATTGTGGCCGGGGAGTGGATTAGCTCGGGTGGCTGCCGCATCACTCCAGGCACGGACAGCAGAACTGGCCGCCAATTCCGAGGAAGGAAGCAGCTCGGGTGACTGCGAGTGGCCGCCGGGACCCTGCCACTTCAGCCACTTCAGCCCCTTCTGCTGGACCCCACTCACCTCTGGCAGTGCTCTCCGTCTGAACATCTCTCACCTGCCGCTCGCCGGCCGGCTTCCCGCAAATCTTTAAATTCCGACAGCGCGTTCACGGGACCAGTTGAGGTTACTTGGCTGTGGGAATTTAAGGATTTGCGGGACGCGGTTGACATGAGCGAAGCCGGCGAACTACAGGTGAGAGATGTTCAGACAAAGAGCACTGCCAGAGGTGATCAGAAGGCGCTGAAGGGCAGCCGGTTCTGGTGTCGGGTCCCGGCGGACGCTCGCAGTCACCCAAGCTGCTTCTATCCCCGGAAGTGGCGGCCAGTTCTGCTGTCCGTGACCAGAGCACTGCGGCAGCGGTGAGTGAGTTACTGATATGATCTTCGACCCTCTCCTTCTCAACACTTCTGCCTTCTCGCATCTTTAACCCCTGGCGCAGACTCTCCACACGCTGTGAAAGGAAGTCTCCCTCCAAATGGACCCTTGAATTAGTGTTGTCATTCAATAAGATGACAACTGGTTCAACGTCCCAGTGTGCTCTCGTTTTTCCCCACCATCTCTCCACCTGCCTTCATCCTCTGTCCCCCACCCATTCAGTAATTAAAAAATGAAGGAGATTTAGAACCCTTGGGAAATTTGAATTGTTACTTATTTTCTATTTTTTACGAAGAGAACAATCTGCGCATGCGCGGTTTAAGATTTATTTTTAAAGCCGGCTGACTGCCCACCTTGAGTAATTACTCACGGCACGTGCCTGGCAGAGGGGGAGGGGTAGCTTTGTTGGTGAGGAATGAAATTCAGTCCCTTGCGAGGGGTGACATTGAAGCAGGAGATGTAGAGTCAGTATGGATAGAACTAAGGAATTGTAAGGGTAAAAAGACCCTAATGGGACATCTACAGCCCCCAAACAGTAGCCTGGACATAGGGTGCAAGTTGAATCAAGAGTTAAAATTGGCATGTAGCAAAGGTAATGCTATGGTAGTTATGGGAGATTTCAACATGCAGGTAGACTGGGAAAATCAGGTTAGTACTGGACCCCAAGAAAGGGAGTTTGTGGAGTGCCTCCGTGACTCCGTGCAGGCCTACTCCTGAACCTAATTTCTATGTTTCTATGTTTCTATGTTTCTGACCAGACTGATTCCTGGGATGTCAGGACTGTCTTATGAACAAAGACTGGATAGACTCGGTTTATACTCTCTAGAATTTAGGAGATTGAGAGGGGATCTTATAGAAACTTACAAAATTCTTAAGGGGTTGGACAGGCTAGATGCAGGACGATTGTTCCCGATGTTGGGGAGGTCCAGGACAAGGGGTCACAGCTTAAGGATAAGGGGGAAATCCTTTAGGACCGAGATGAGAAGGACTTTTTTCACACAGAGAGTGGTGGGTCTCTGGAACTCTCTGCCACAGAGGGTAGTTGAGGCCAGTTCATTGGCTATATTTAAGAGGGAGTTAGATGTGGCCCTTGTGGCTAAGGGGATCAGAGGGTATGGAGAGAAGGCAGGTACGGGATACTGAGTTGGATGATCAGCCATGATCATATTGAATGGCGGTGCAGGCTCGAAGGGCCGAATGGCCTACTCCTGCACCTAATTTCTATGTTTCTATGTTTCTATGTGATGGATTCTTAGAGCAGCTTGTACTGGAGCCTACCAGGGAGAAGGCAATTCTGGATTTTGTGTTGTGTAATGAACCGGATTTGATAAGGGAACTCAAGGTAAAAGAGCCATTAGGAGGTCTTGACCATAATATGAAGTTTTAATCATTTGAGAGGGAGAAGGGAAAATCAGAAGTGTCAGTATTGCAGTTGAGCAAAGGGGACTATGGGGGTATGAGGGAGGAGCTGGCCAAAGTTGACTGGAAAGAGACCCTAGCAGGGATGACAGTGGAACAAAAATGGCGGGTATTTCTGGGAATAATACGGAAGGTGCAGGATCAGTTCATTCCAAAGAGGAAGAAAGATTCTCAGGGGAGTAAGAGGCGACTGTGGCTGACAAGGGAAGTCAAGGACGGTATTAAAATAAAAGAGAAGAAGAATATCATAGCAAAGATGAGCGGGAAGCCAGAGGATTGGGGAACTTTTAAAGAGCAACAGAAGATAATTAAAAAGGCAATACGGGGAGAAAAGATGAGGTACGAAGGTAAGCTAGCCAAGAATATAAAGGAGTAAAGGAATATAAAATAGTAAAAGCTTCTTTAAGCATGTGAAGAGGAAAAAATGTTAGTTCAGACAAATGTGGGTCCCTTGAAGACAGAAACAGGTGAATTTATTATGGGGAACTAGGAAATGGCAGATGAGTTGAACAGGTACTTTGGATCCGCCTTCACTAAGGAGGACACAAACAATCTCCCAGATGTACTAGTGGCCAGAGGACCAAGTGTGACGGAGGAGCTGAAGGAAATTCACATTATGCAGGGAATGGTGTGGGGTAGACTGTTGGGACTGAAGGCTGATAAATCCCCAGGGCCTGATGGTCTGCATCCCAGGGTACTTAAGGAGGTGGCTCTAGAAATCGTGGATGCATTAGTGATCATTTTTCAATGTTCTACAGATTCAGGAACTGTTCCTGTGGATTGGATGGTAGCTGATGTTATCCCATTTTTTAAGAGAGGAGGGAGAGGGAAAACAGGGAATTATAGACCAGTTAGCCTGACATCGGTGGTGGGGAAGATGCTGGAGTCAATTATAAAAGATGAAATAGCCGCACATTTGGATAGCAGTAACAGGATCGGTCCGAGTCAGCATGGATTAAGAAGGGGAAATCATGCTTGACTAATCTTCTGGATTTTTTTGACGATGTAACTCGGAAAATGGACAAGGGAGAGCTAGTGGATGTAGTGTACCTGGACATTCAGAAATCCTTTGATAAGGTCCCACAAAGGAGATTAATGGGAAAAATGAGAGCACATGGTATTGGGGGTAGGGTACTGACATGGTTAGGTAATTGGTTGGCAGACAGGAAACAGCGAGTAGGGATTAACGGGTCCCTTTCAGAATGGCAGGCAGTGACTAGTGGGGTGCCGCAAGGCCCGATGTTGGGACTGCAGCTATTTACAATATACATTAATGATTTAGATAAAGGGATTAAAAGTAACATTAGCAAATTTGCAAATTTGCAAAACTGGGTGGCAGTGTGAACTGTGAGGAGGATGCTATGAGAATGCAGAGTGACTTGGACAGGTTGGGTGAGTGGGCAGATGCATGGCAGATGCAATGTGGATAAATGTGAGGTTTATCCACTTTGGTGGCAAGAACGGGAAGGCAGATTAACATCTGAATGGTGTCAGGTTAGGAAAAGGGGAAGTACAGTGGGATCTGGATGTCCTTGTACATCAGTCACTGAAAGTAAGCAGGCAGGTACAGCAGGCAGTGAAGAAAGCTAATGGCATGTTGGCCTTCATAACAAGAGGAGTTGAGTGTAGGAGTAAAGCAGTCTTTCTGCAGTTGTACAGGGCCCTGGTGAGACCACACACGGAGTATTGTGTGCAGCTTTGGTCTCCAAATTTGAGGAAGGACATTCTTGTTATCGAGCGAGTAGATTCACAAGGTTAATTCCCGGGATGGCGGGATTGTCATATTTTGAAAGAATGGAGTGACTGGGCTTGTACACACTGGAGTTTAGAAGGATGAGAGGGGATCTTATTGAAACATATAAGATTATTAAGGGATTGGACACACTAGAGGCAGGAAACGTGTTCCCGATGTTGGGGGAGTCCAGAACCAGGGGTGACAGATTAAGAATAAGGGGTAAGCCATTTAGAACGGAGATGAGGAAACACTTTTTCACCCAAAAAGTTGTGAGTCTGTGGAATTCTCTGCCTCAGTGAAGGCCGATTCTCTGGATGCTTTCAAGAGAGAGTTAGATGGAGCTCTTAAAGGTAGCGGAGTCAGGGGATATGGGGAGAAGGCAGGAACGGGGTACTGATTGTGGATGATCAGCCGTGATCACAGTGAATGGCGGTGTTGGCTCGAAGGGCCAAATGGTCTACTCCTGTACCTATTGTCTATTGACTAAACTAAACTAAAAAAACGGAACTACTGTATATCAATAAAAAACAAATATTTTAAAAGATATATCATAATTCCATCGTTTCTGGATTCCAAATACACTTTACCCTCTCAATGATAAAGTAAAGAAGTGAGCTCCTGTTAAAATATTTCCCTTCTCACTTTAAGTGGATCCCCCTCTTGTTATAGAATCCTCCACCCTGGGAAAGGGACTGTGAGCGTTCACATTAACCATGCCCCTCTTGATCTTAAAGTCACCCTCAGCCTCCCAATCTCCAAAGAAAAATAAGTCCCAGCCTGCCCTTCCCCTGCCGATCTCTCAAGCTTGTAATCTTGGGAATCTCTGGTAGACAAAAGTGCTGGAGAAACTCAGCGGGTGCGGCAGCGTCTATGGAGCGAAGGAAATAGGCAACGTTTCGTCCCGAAACGTTGCCTATTTCCTTCGCTCCATAGACGCTGCCGCACCCGCTGAGTTTCTCCAGCACTTTTGTCTACCTTCGATTTTTCCAGCATCTGCAGTTCCTTCTTGAACACCTTGTGAATCTCTTGTCCGCCCTTTGCAACTTAATGGCGTAGAATTTGGCCGCACGGTGCAGCAGCGGTAGAGCTGCTGCCTTACAGCGCCCGAGACCTCTGGGTCCCCCACCGACCCTCGACCCCCGCACACTAACACTAACCCACACACAATAGGGACAATTTATACATTTATACCTAGCCAATTAACCTTGAAACACTGTACGTCTTTGGAGTGTGGGAGGAAACCGAAGATCTCGGAGAAAACCCATGTGGTCACGGGGAGGACGTACAAACTCCTCACAGACAGCGCCCATAATTGGGATTGGACCCGGGTCTCTTGCGCTGAAAGCACTGCAAGGCAGCAACCTCAATTTACACACTCCCTTAGATACCTTGGTTCCTTTACATCACGTGCTTGATCAATGGTGTTTTATCATTAATGTTTAGTGTTTTCTGAGTCATTCGTAACTGTCACTGTTTGTCATGTTACTTGTGGGTGGAGCACCAAGGCAAATTCCTTGTATGTGAATACTTGGCCAATAAACGTACTTACTTATATTTCCCTGATCAGATGCAATACATCAATATATCATTCTCCTCCATGTTTCCTTGAGTTCATAAGTCATAGGAGCAAAGTTAGCCCATTCGGCCCATCGAGTCGAATCCGCCATTCAATCATGGCTGATCTATCTTTCCCTCTCAACCCCATTCTTCTGTCTTCTCCCCCTAACCTTTAACACCCGCACTAATCCAGTACCTGTGAATCTCTGCTCAAAAATACCCATTGACTTGGCCTCCACAGCCTTCCGCGGCAATGAATTCACCACAGATTCACCAGCCCACCAGCCTCGGACGAAATAAATTCCTCCCCATCCCCTTCCTAAAGGTACGTCCTTTTATTCTGAGGCTGTGCCCTCTGGTCTTAGACTCTCCCACGAGTGGAAACATCCTCTCCACGTCCGACTACTACTTGCCTCAGCTGTGCCGGGTGGGGAATAGGTGCCCCATTCTCTGGCTAAAGTCATTCCCCCGTCCCCCAGTGCATTTCATCCTGACCAGCTCAGATTTACACCGCGTGAGATCAGTTCAGGACAACATGCCCCATGTGATTCCCTGTCCCAAGACCAACATTTGTTCCCTATCTCAATTGTAGGTCTTCTTTATCAAGTCCACACACAAGATCTCGACACCTGCACACAACGGTGTCTTGTCTTGCCGCTTCTTATGCTCCTTGTGCGTGGTGGCGGAAGGATTGGTGTAAACAGGGCCGCGACGTGACCCCAATTGTAGGTTAAATTAAGGCCCTGCCCCACTTTCCCGAGTTACTCACGAACCCTCCCGAGTTTTCCCCTTGATTCGAACTCGGGGAATGTCGGGGAATATCGGTAGCGAGCCCGTAGGAGCCCGTAGATGTTTCGTAGCGGCTCGTAATGCAGCGGTCGGAACACGGGGCATCAGGTAAGTCGGGACGTTTTTTTAACATGTTGAAAAATCTCCATGAGTTAAAAAAAATAGCCCCGAGTACCTACGAATGGCTATTACCGTAATTCTCCAAGTTCAAGTTAAGGGGAAAATTCGGGAGAGTTCGTGAGTAACTCGGGAAAGTGGGACAGGGCCTTTGGATTTGTTATCATCACATGTACTGAGGTACAATGAAAAGCTTTGTTTTGCATGCTTTTAGTTTAATTTAATTTAAGTTAAGTTTAGTTTATTTTAGGTTTGCTTAATTTAGTTAAATAGAAACATAGAAACATAGAAATTAGGTGCAGGAGTAGGCCCTTCGGCCCTTCGAGCCAGCACCGCCATTCAATATGATCATGGCTGATCATCCAACTCAGTATCCCGTACCTGCCTTCTCTCCATACCCTCTGACCCCCTTAGCCACAAGGGCCACATCTAACTCCCTCTTAAATATAGCCAAATGAACTGGCCTCAACTACCCTCTGTGGCAGAGAGTTCCAGAGACCCACCACTCTCTGTGTGAAAAAAGTCCTTCTCATCTCGGTCCTAAAGGATTTCCCCCTTATCCTTAAGCTGTGACCCCTTGTCCTGGACCTCCCCAACATTGGGAACAATCTTCCTGCATCTAGCCTGTCCAACCCTTTAAGAATTTTGTACGTTTCTATAAGAACCCCTCTCAATCTCCTAAATTCTAGAGAGTATAAACCGAGTCTATGCAGTCTTTGTTCATAAGACAGTCCTGACATCCCAGGAATCAGTCTGGTGAACCTTCTCTGCACTCCCTCTATGGCAATAATGTCCTTCCTCAGATTTGGAGACCAGAACTGTACGCAATACTCCAGGTGTGGTCTCACCAAGACCCTATACAACTGAAGTAGAACCTCCCTGCTCCTATACTCAAATCCTTACATGTTGTTAAATGTTGTTAAATTGAGTTTTATTTAGTTTCGTTTAGTTTTAGTTTTAGTTTGAGTTAGTCTAGTTTAATTGAATTTAGTTCAGTTTAGTTTCGAGATACAGCATGTAAACAGGCCCTTTGGCCCACCGAGTCCGCGCCGACCAGCGATCACCTGCATACTGGCTCCACCTTACACATTAGGGACAATTTACAGAATCCAATTAACCTACAAAGCTGCATGTCGTTGGGATGTCACAGGGAGAACAGGCAAACTCCACACGGACAGCGCCCGTAGTCAGGATGGAACCCGGGCCTCCGGCGCTGTGAGGCAGCGGCTCTACCGCCGCGCCTCATTGAATTTCCAATTGAAAATGAACACCAGGATTTCACTGCTGCGGAAGCCATTCAAATCCTTTTGTTTCGAAACAGCAAGAACTACTATGTGGGTTTGGGTCTGCGCCACAGGATTAAATGAGCAGTTATTATAATTTTGGTAGAAGTCTTGCACGCTTCAAAAACAAAAACCACAGGAAGACAATTTGTCTCCGCAGTTGCGTAACTGCACGCTTGACAAGAAGACAAAGTCACCACGGACGACAGATTAGGCAAGACAAAAGTACAGGGGACAGATACAAAATACTGGAGTAACTCAGCGGGACGGGCAGCATCTCTGGAGAGAAGGAATGGGTGACGTTTCGGGTCGAGACAATTCTTCAGACTGAGAGTCAGGAAGGACGGAGTCTAGGGATATTACTCCCCGGATAGGCTGATATGTTGTGTCTATCTTCGGTGTAAACCAGCATCTGCAGTTCCTTCCTACAGTGAAAAGCTTTTGTTGCTCGCTAACGAAAGACAATACATGGTTACAATTGAGCCTGTCCACAGTGTACAGATACAGGATAAAGGGAATAACGTTTAGTGCAAGCTAAAGCCAGTAAAGTCCGATCAAAGATAGAGATAGTCCGAGGGTCTCCAAGGAGGTAGATAGTAGTTCAGGACCGCTCTCTAGTTGTTGGTAGGATGGTTCAGATGCCTGATAACAGCCGGGAAGAAACTGCCCCTGAATCTGGAGGTGTGTGTTTTCACACTTCTGTACCTCTTGCCCGATGGGAGAGGGGAGAAGAGGGAGTGGCCGGGGTGCGACTGGTCCTTGATTATGCTGCCGGCCTTGCAGGGGCAGCGCGAGTTCACCATTTTAAGGGAAGGGGGAGAGAATAGATGAGAAAAGCAACCTAACTAAGTAACTGCCACAGAAGGCAGTGGAAGCCAATTCACTGTATGTTTTCAAGAGAGAGTTAGATATAGCTCTTGGGGCTAAAGGGATATGGGGAGAAAGCCAGAACGGGGTACTGATTGGGGATGATCAGCCATGATCACATTGAATGGCTCGAAGGGCCGAATGGCCTACTCCTGCACCTATTTTCTATGTTTAGGAAAAGGCACAAAGTGCTGGAGTAACTCCGCGGGACAGAGAACCGCTAGAGGACATGGAAGGGTGCCATTTTGGGTCGGGACTCTTCAGAATGACGTTTTGGATCGGCACTATTCGTT
This sequence comes from Raja brachyura, assembly GCA_963514005.1. Next base: position 8,848,966 of record OY740817.1, read on the forward strand.
TTTATCCTTCTATGGTTCAACTAACTTATAATTTATTTATTTTTAATTTTGCAGGAATTCAAGTCAGTTCATTCTCATCCCTGGGCTATTTATCCTGTTTTTGTCTGGTGAAAGAAATCTCTACTTCATGAGAACTTGGTTCGAAAAAGAAACGGAACATTAATATCTCCATATATTTCTATCTTGGAACTGTGACACCATCGGCAAGAGATCTCTCCAAGGAAGGGACATTGAAGCAGATATTATTTATGTTGTACATTTTGTAAATATAAAAAGTTTTGTTGAGACAGCTTGTGAAGGCGAGGCTTTAACGATAGACACAAAGTGCTGGAGTAACTCAGCGGGTCAGGCAGCATCTTTTAGTTCAGTTTCTTTAGTTTGGTGATACAGCGGGGGAAACAGGCCCTTCGGCCCACCGAGTCCGTGCCGACCCGCACATTAACTCCACTAGGGGGCAATTTACACATACACCAAGCCAATTAACCTGCAGGCTCGCAGCGGCGGAGACCCCGGTTCGATCCTGGCCGCGGGTGCTGTCTGTACGGAGTTTGCACGTTCGCCTCGTGACCTGCGTGGGTTGCCTCCGGGTACTCCGGTTTCCTCCCACGCTCCAAAGACGTGCAGGTTTGACAGTTAATTGCCCTCGGTAAAGATTGTAAATTGTCCCCAGCGTGTGTAGGGTAGTGCTAGGGATCACTGGCCGGTACAGACTCGATGGGCCGCAGGGCCTGTTTCTGCGCTGTATCTCTAGACTAAACTTGGCTGCCCCATCACCGACGGTTGTGCTTTCAGCTGCCTAGGCCCCGAGTCCCAGGAATAAATCCTCCAGCGCCCTCAAACCTGAGCTCCCGGAGAAAACCCACGTAGGTCACGGGGAGAACGTACAAACGCTGTGCAGGCAGCAGCCGTAGTCAGGATCGAACCTGGGGTCTCCGGCGCTGTGAGGCAGCAACTCTACCGCCTCGCCACCCCGTGCCACTCTGCCCGACCCGCTGAGTTACTCCAGCACATTGCATTTTTTTCTCCTCGTTTGGGAATGGCGCATATGGAATATGTAAATATATAAATAAGTGTAATACGTGTTTGACGCAGTCTATATGTTGGGCAACAGCAAGCATTGTCGTTGTTGGCAGGCTTCAATAAAGGAGTTATATGTGCTGATATACACAAAGTTCTCCATGTGTTCCACAGTTTGTTTCAAGCAGATGACATAGAAACATAGAAAATAGGTGCAGGCGTAGGACATTCGGCCCGTCGAGCCAGCACCGCCATTCATTGTGATCATGGCTGATCCAGATTCTGGTGTCGCGCAGCAGTGCAGGACAGAACTATAACAATGTTTAGTGTAGTTTAGAGATGCAGCCCGGAAACAGGCCCTTCGGCCCACCGGGTCCGCGCCGCCCAGCGATCCCCACACAATAACACTATTCTTCACCCACTAGGGACAATTTTTACATTCACCAAGCCAATTAACCTGGAAACCTGCACGAGCCACAGTCTTAGAATAAAGGGGAGGCCATTTAAGACTGAGGTGAGAAAAAACCTTTTCACCCAGAGAGTTGTGGATTTGTGGAATTCCCTGCCACAGAGGGCAGTGGAGGCCAAATCACTGGATGGATTTAAGAGAGAGTTAGATAGAGCTCCAGGGGCTAGTGGAATCAAGGGGGATGGGGAGAAGGCAGGCACGGGTTATTGATTGGGGACGATCAGCCATGATCGCAGTGAATGGCGGTGCTGGCTCAAAGGGCCGAATGGCCTCCTCCTGCACCTATTTTCTATGTTTCTATGCATTTGGAGTGTTGGATGATACTGAAGATCTCAGAGAAAACTAGCGCAGAACGTACAAACTTCGTGCAGTGAGCGCCCGCAGTCGGGATCGAAACCGGGTCTCCGGCGCTGCATTCGCTGTAAGGCAGCAACTCTAACGCTGCACCACCGTGACCGTCAAATGTTGCACGTCAAACGTGCAAACTCCACACACACAGACAGCATCGGACATCAGGATGGAACCGGGGTCACTGGAGATGTCGGTTTACATCGAAGATAGACACAAAATGCGGGAGTAACTCAGCGGGTCAGGCAGCATCTCTGGAGAAAAGGAATGGGCGACGTTTCGGGTCGAGACCCTTCTTCAGACTGAGAGTCAGGTGGAAGGGAAACGGATATAGACGGTGATGCAGAGAGATATAGAACAAAGTGTCTCGACCCGAAACATCATCCATTCCTTTTCTCCAGAGATGCTGCCTGGGAGCGTGAGGGGAAACCGAAGATCTCGGGGGGGAAAAAAACCCACGCAGGTCACGGGGAGAACGTACAAACTCCGTACGGGCAAGCACCAGCGGCCAGGGTCGAAGCCGGGCGCCGCAAGGCAGCGACACCACCGCTGCGCCACCGTGCCGCCCCCAATCGTTCTCCGAGTGAGAATGAATCATTCTCCAGAGATGCCGCCTGACCCGCTGAGTATAGGGCCCGTCCCAGTTGGCGCTTTTTCCAGCGTCATATCGGTGTCGCCAAAAGATATTGAGCATTTCAAAATCCTGTGGCCACCAAAAAAATGTTGCGACACTTGAAAAAACACCGCGCGTCAATATAACATCACGCCGCGTCACAAGTCGACAAGCCATGCCGTTTTCAGTGACATGATACATCCGTCCACAGATGCCGAAAGAATCAGCAAGTGGGATAAGCCCTTTGCTACAGCACTTTGTTCCGTCTGGTGTGTGTATTAATCCAAGTTGGGTTTTTTTCTCTGTCCTGTTCAGATTTTAAACTGACAATGGGAAGGCAGGGTTTCTCACCGCCGGCGATGTGCCTGGGATCTGTGAAGCGCACCAAACAAACAGGACATGCAGGATCCACCCCAGAGTTAATAGGATTTCCTGCTTGACTTGGCTTGGCTCCTCTAAAGCAATTAGAGAGTAACAATAAAGACTTTGGGTGGGATAGAGGGCTTTCTTTGCAAATATGATGACAACATCGCTGGAGGCAGCACCCTGCAGGGAACCAGCAGAGTGTTTACCGTCCCATACCTGAGCGAGTATGAGTCGGGTTAAGGGCCTGTCCCACTTTCCCGAGTTATTCACGAATTCTCCCGAGTTTTCCCCTTGATTCAAACTCGCAGAATGTTCGTAACGAGGTTGTAGGAGGCCGTAGATATATCGTAGCGGCTCGTTATGCCAGCTGTGGGTACTCGGGGCATCAGGTAAGTCGGGACGTTTTTTCCGGCCCGATACAAAAATGTCCACGAGTAAAGAAATGGTCTGGATCATAAAGAAATTGCAACTTTTTACTCGTAAAGAGGGCGTCGAAATAGTCGTGGGAATTCGTAGACATACTCGTAGGAGTTCGTGAACATAGTCGTGGAAGGTCGTAGGAGTTTGTAGATTACCACGATCTTGTTTTTTTTCTTAGGTCCTTTAAACTCGGCAGAGGTTTTGAATTAAGTCGTGAAAATGGGACAGGCCCTTTAACCTATGATGAGTGTTTGTCCGCTCTGGGCCTCTACTCACTGGAGTTTAGAAGATTGGGGAAGGGGGGCATCGTTGAAACATACAGAATAATGAAAGTCCTGGATAGAGTGGATGTGGAGAGGATGTTTCCACTAGTGGGAGAGTCTAGGAGCAGAGGCCGTAGCCTCAGAATGAAAAGACGTTCTTTTAAAAAAAAATAGATTTGAGGAAGGACATCCTTGCTATTGAGGCAGTGCAGCGTAGGTTCACCAGGTTAATCCCCAGGATGGCGGGACTGTCATATGAGGAAAGATTGGAAAGACGGGGGTTGTATCAATGGGATTTAGAAGAATGAGAGGATTTCTTATAGAAACGTATACAATTATAAAAGGACTGGACAAGCTGGATGCAGGAAAAATGTTCCCAATGTTGGGGGAGTCCAGAACCAGGGGCCACAGTCTTAGAATAAAGGGGAGGCCATTTAAGACTGAGGTGAGAAAAAGCTTTTTCACCCAGAGAGTTGTGAATTTGTGGAATTCCCTGCCACAGGGGGCAGTGGAGGCCAAATCACTGGATGGATTTAAGAGAGAGTTAGATAGAGCTCTAGGGACTAGTGGAATCAAGAGATATGGGGAGAAGGCAGGTACGGGTTATTGATTGGGGATGGTCAGCCATGAACACAATGAATGGCGGTGCTGGCTCGAAGGGCCGAATGGCCTCCTTCTACACCTATTTTCTATGTTTCTATGTTTCTAAGGAAGGATGTCCTCTCCTGGACTGCAACCTTGACGTGGAGGAGAGGCATGTGTACTCCAGTGATCCTGAGAGCTATGTCGGATGGGGTTTCATATTCCTGGCAGGTTCAACCAAACCGGACAGGTCCCGGGTGCGGAGGCAGAAGAAGCAGTCCTTAGTCCTCCAGGTTGGGGGTTGGGCGTGGGGTTAACTACCCCACCCTGGAAAAAAAGTGTGAGTTACAGAAACTTTGACGAATGAAAACCAAATGACACACTTGGTTGAAGAAGGTGCCCCAGCGATGGGGAACGTGACTCTTCCCAGCCAAGGGCGCTGGGAAGCTGACGCCAAAGAAATCCATCCTTGCGGGGACATGGAACATTCGAACCATGTTCAAGGCTGCCACAATTGCCAACAAAATGGTTCGCTACAATCCCTTAGTCCTGGGCTTGGCTGAAACGAGATGGGCACAGTCAGGGGAAATCAGGAAGGGAGCAAACTTCGGACAGGAAGAGGAGGGAGCAAAGCATCGAAGTAGAAAATGGAGTCGGATTGGACACGCCCTTAGGAAACCTGCCACTAACATCACCCGCGCAAGCCCGGAAATGGAACCCCCCAAGGAAAAAAGGAAAAGAGGTCACCCCAGGAACAGCTGGAGAAGAGGTGCCCGGGCAGAAGTGTCTGAGAGTGGGCTCAACTGGGGCGATCTCGACGGGAACTGCCAACGCCCGAGTGAGGTGGAGGACATTTGTCAATGGCCTAGATGCTCCCTGGAGGAGCAAAGGGCTTCAGAAGAAGAGAAGGAGATGAGGATTGTTCCTCTCTAATTGTCAGAGGGCGGTGAATCTGTAGAATTCAGTCGAGTCAGTGGATATTTATAAGGCAGAGATGGATAGTAAGGTTCTTGATTAGTACGGGTGTCAGGGGTTATGGGGAGAAGGCAGGAGAAAGGGGTTAGGAGGGAGAGATAGATCAGCCATGATTGAATGGCGGAGTAGACTCGATGGGCCGAGTGAGTGGCCTAATTCTACTCCTACCACCTTATGACCTTATGGGACCAAGCGAAGACTGGGCGATTGTTTCGGCCAATACTTGTGTTCAGTCCACCTTGGCTTTTGCGATCTCCCAGTTCCCAAACTCCCCTTCCCCTTCCCACAAATCCCTTCCCACATCCATACTAATCAGTCTGAAGAAGGGTCTCGACCCGAAACGTCACCCATCCCTTCTCTCCAGAGACGCTGCCTGTCCCGCTGAGTTACTCCGGCATTTTGGTGCCTGTCCCCCACACTGACCTTTCTGTCCAGGGCCTCCTCCACTGTCAGAATGAGGCCACACGTAAATTGGAGGAACAGCGCCTCATTTTTCACTTGGGGCAGCTTACACCCCAGCGGTGTGAACATTGAGTAGGGAGGACCTGAAGATAAACTGAAGGTAGACACAAAATGGTGGAGTAACTCAGCGGGACAGGCAGCGACTCTGGAGAGAAGGAATGGGTGACGTTTCGGGTCGAGACCCTTCTTCAGACGAGTCATGGTAAAGGGAAACGAGAGAGATAGATGATGATATAGAGAGATAAAGAACAATGAATGAAAGATACGCAAAAAAGTAACGAAGGAAAGAGGCCATTGTTAGTCTGAAGAAGGGTTTCGGCCCGAAACGTTGCCTATTTCCTTCGCTCCACAGATGCTGCCTCACCCGCTGAGTTTCTCCAGCACTTTTGTCTACCTTTGATTTTCCAGCATCTGCAGTTCTTTCTTAAACATTGCTAGCTGGGTGTTGGGTGAAAACGAGAAGCTGGTGCGACTTGGGTGGGGGAGGGATGGAGAGAGAGGGAATGCCAGGGTTACTTGAAGTTAGAATATTCGGTATGAAAATTGATCTCTCTAACTCCAAGTTGACAGCCGGGAAGAAACTGTCCCTGAATCTGGAGGTGTGCGTTTTCACACTTCTGTACCTTTTGCCTGATGGGAGAGGGGAGAAGAGGGAGTGGCCGGGGTGCGACTGGTCCTTGATGATGCTGCCGGCCTTGCAGGGGCAGCGCGAGGTGTGCACGGGGCGAATGGTGGGTCGGGGTGGGCCGAAGGGCCTGTTTCCGCGCGGTATCGCTAAAGTCTGTAGCATGCTGGAAGTGTAAGTGACTGCACTTATTCAGAGGCAATGCCAACTGTGAAAGGTTCAGTGGCTGCAACCCCTGTGCCAATACCGAAAGGGGGCTGTTCCTTGCCTTTTGGCGGCATTTTTCACCCACCACCCTCATCCTTGGGGTTTGGGGTTGAAGGTGTCCAGGTTGGGTTGCTCCTGGGCCTGGCCAAGCTGGGCCATCCACGAGTCACGGAGCTAGGCAGAAGAGGGCACTGCCCGAGCCGGCTGCCTTTCCGCCCCTTTTCCGGGGTTACATCCGCGCCCGGATGGCACGAGAGAGGGACTACGCGCTGTCCACGGGCGCCCGGAAGGGGATTTCCAGGACCGCTGGGCACCGCGGGGGGTGGAATGCATCATTTTGCCAGGGATTCCAAACATAGTTCCATTCTTGCCATAGCGGGAGTACAGAGAAGGTTCACCAGACTGATTCCTGGGATGGCAGGACTTAGAAACATAGAAACATAGAAATTAGATGCAGGAGTAGGCCATTTGGCCCTTCGAGCCTGCACCGCCATTCAATATGATCATGGCTGATCATCCAACTCAGCATCCCTGCCTTCTCTCTATACGCTCTGATCCCCTTAGCCACAAGGGCCACATCTAACTCTTTCTTAAATATAGCCAATGAACTGGCCTCAACAACCCTCTGTGGCAGAGAGTTCCAGAGACCCACCACTCTCTGTGTGACTTCCATATGAAGAAAGACTGGATAGACTCAGCTTGTACTCGCTAGAATTTAGAAGATTGAGGGGGATCTTATAGAAACTTGCTAAATTCTTAAGGGGTTGGACAGGCTAGATGCTGGAAGATTGTTCCCGATGTTGGGGAAGTCCAGAACATGGGGTCACAGTTTAAGGATAAGGGGGAAGTCTTTTAGGACTGAGATGAGAACTTTTTTTTCACACAGAGAGTGGCGAACCTGTGGAATTCTCTGCCACAGAAGGTAGTTGAGGCCAGTTCATTGGCTATATTTAAGAGGGAGTTAGATGTGGCCCTTGTGGCTAAAGGGATCAGGGGGTATGGAGAGAAGGCAGGTACAGGATACTGAGTTGGATGATCAACCATAATCATATTGAATGGTGGTGCAGGCTCGAAGGGCCAAATGGCCTACTCCTGCACCTATTTTCTATGTTTCTATCTCACACACCAGAGGCAATTTACAGAAGCCAATTAGCCCACAAACCTGCACGTCTTTGAAGTGTGGGAGGAAACCGGTGCACCTGGGTCTACTCCACCATTCTACTCCACCATTCAATCATGGCTGACCCTTCCCTCCTAACCCCATTCTCCTGCCTTCTCCCCATAGCCCCTGACACCCGTACTAATCAAGTCAGAGATCTACAGTATCTCTGCCTTAAAAATATCCATTGACTTGGCCTCCACAGTCATGAATTCCACAGATTCACCGTCCTCTGACTGAAGAAATTCCTGCTCATCTCCTTCCTAAAGGTACGTCCTTTTATTCTGAGGCTGTGCCCTCTGGTCCTAGACTCTCCTACTAGTGGAAACATCCTCTCCACATCCACTCTAACCAGGGCTTTCACTATTCGCTAGGTCTCAATGAGGTCCCCCCTCATCCTTCTAAACTCCAGCGAGTACAGGCCCAGTGCCGTCAAACGCTCATCGTACGTCGACCCAATCATGCTTCCATGTCACCACAGCTCCTCAATGTTACCCATCATTAAGCAGGTGGAATATATTCTTATCAGGTGAGCAGTTAACACCACAAAGCATTTTATTAAATATTGCTACCTTGAAAGATGCTTTAACTATCTATGGGTGTGAAGAGAAGGCAGGTACGGGATACTGAGTTGGATGATCAGCCATGATCATATTGAATGGCGGTGCAGGGCCGAATGGCCTACTCCTGCACCTATTTTCTATGTTTCTATAGTTGTACAGTAGTTTACTTCTGTATATTTGTTTGTCTTGTACTATGGTGGTGGGTTCTGTTTTGTTTTAATGTGTGGTAAATACTATTTTAATAATTTGAATAAATATTTTCGATTTGGGTAGATTAAAAAAAACTGTGAAAGTTTCTTGGCAACAGCATGTTTCTTAGTCGTTTGGCTGTGCACACTAAGCCCGCTGCTTTGTCCGATACAATTATATGCCGGTTGCTCGTTGAACAAGCTTGGCTGTTGCGTTCTCCCCTCCGGGGTGATCCGTGCAGTGTGTAGAGATACCTCTGCAAATATCGCATTCCATGTTAAATAGGGAAGCTGCACCCAAGTACCACCCATATGCCCTTAGGGTGCTATCAGAAGCTCTGAATAAACATCCAATGCAGAGTACACAAAAATGCTGGAGAAACTCAGCGGGTGCAGCAGGCAGAACCTGTTCCCAGAACCTTCTCTCGTCCACTTTTTTTAATGCAAAAGTCAACTCCAATCTAGGAGCAGCGCCTCATATTTCGCTTGGGTAGTTTACACTCCCAAGCGAAATATGGAGAAACTCAGCGGGGTGCAGCAGCTTCTAAGGAGCGAAGGAGATAGGCGACGTTTCGGGTCGAGACCCTTCTTCAGACTGCAGTTGTGTGTGGGTGCAGGAGGTGACACCAAAGCAGTCATCAATGTAACGGAGGTAAAGGTCGGGGGTGGGGCCCTGGTACGCCGAGAACAAAGATTGTTCGACGTGGCCGACAAAGAGGCAGGCGTAGCTAGGGCCCATGCGTGTGCCCATAGCTACGCCTCGTGTTTGGGGGAAATGGGAGGAGTCAAAAGAGAAGTTATTGAGGGTCTGAAGAAGGGTCTCGACCCGAAACGTCGCCTATCTCCTTCGCTCCTTAGATACTGCTGCACCCGCTGAGTTTCTCCAGCTTTTTGTGTAACCCTCGGTTCTCCAGCATCTGCAGTTCCTTCTTTAACAAGTAAGTAAGTTTATTGGCCAAGGATTCACATACAAGGAATTTGCCTTGGTGCTCCGCCCACAAGTAACAACATGACATACAGTGACAGTTACGAATGACTCAGAAAACACTAAACATTAATAATAATAAAACATTAATGATAAAACACCATTGATCAAGCATGTGAACCAACAAAATACCAGTTAAAGGGAGGCTACAGATTTTTGGCTGTTGAGTAGAGCAACTACTCGTGGATGAAAACTGTTTTTATGTCTGGCTGTGGCAGCTTTGACAATCCGGAGTCGCCTTCCAGAGGGAAGTGATTCAAAGAGTCTGTGGCCAGGGTGAGAGGGGTCAGAGATGATCTTGCCCGCTCGCGTCCTGGCCCTTGCAGTGTACGAACATTGACTTCTCCAATTTCAGATAGTCCCTGCTTTCTCCCTCCTTCCCCTCCCCTCCCCAGCTCTCCAGCAGCCCACTGTCTCCGCCTCTTCCTGCCTTCTTCCCGCCTCCCCCCCCGCCGCCACATCAGTCTGAAGAAGCGTCTCGACCCGAAAAGTCAACTATTCCTTCGCTCCATAGATGCTGCCTCACCCGCTGAGTTTCTCCAACATTTTTGTCCACCTTATATTAGTTTAGTTAAGTTATAGCGCGGAAACAGGCCCTTTGGTCCATCGAGTCCGCACTTAACCAGCGATCCCCGTACATTAACACTATCCTTCACACAATTTATGCTTATACCAAGGATACAACCCAAGCTTATTAACCTACAAACCTGTACGTGCTTGGGAGTGTGGGAGGAAACTGGAGCACCCAGAGAAAACCCACGGGGTCCCAGAACACTGATGGAATTATAAAGATAGCACATCAGCGCCTCTACTTCCTGAGAGGATTACAGAGAGTCGGTTTGTCGAGGAGGGCTCTCTCTCGAACTTCTACAGGTGCACAGTAGAGAGCTTGCTGACCCGGTTGCATCGTGGCTTGGTTCGGCAACTTGAGCCCCCAGGAACGGAAAAGACTACAAAAAGTTGTAAACACTGCCCAGTCCATCATCGGCTCTGACCTCCCTGCCATCGAGGGGATCTACCGCAGTCGCTGCCTCAAAAAGGCTGGCAGCATCATCAAGGGCTCACACCATCCTGGCCACACACTCATCTCTCCGCTGCCTTCAGGTAGAAGGTACAGGAGCCTGAAATCTGCAACATCCAGGTTCAGGAACAGCTCCTTCCCCACAGCTATCAGGCTATTAAACTCAAATCTTAGAATAGAGGTGAGGTCATTTAAGACTGAGGTGAGAAAAAGCTTTTTCACCCAGAGAGTTGTGAATTTATGGAATTCCCTGCCACAGAGGGCAGTGGAGGCCAAGTCACTGGATGGATTTAAGAGAGAGTTAGATAGAGCTCTAGGGGCGAGTGGAGTCAAGGGATATGGGGAGAAGGCAGGCACGGGTTATTGATGGGGTGGTGAATCCCTGGAATTCTCTGCCACAGAAGGTAGTTGAGACCAGTTCATTGACTATATTTAAGAGGGAGTTAGATGTGGCCCTTGAGGCTAAAGGGATCAGGGGGTATGGAGAGAAGGCAGGTACAGGATACTGAGTTGGACGATCAGCCATGATCACAATGTATGGCGGTGCTGGCTCGAAGGGCCGAATGGCCTCCTACTGCACCTATTTTCTATGTAACTCAAACAAAAATCTGAACAAAAGCCTATTGCACTTTATATGGTTATTTATGTGGGTATATATATATATATAGTCAATGGTATATGGACACACTGGTATGTTCTGTATTTATTTCTGCCTACAATATTCCGTTGTGCTGAAGCAAAGCAAGAATTTCATTGTCCTATCTGGGACACGTGACAGTAAACCTCTCTTGAACCTTGAATCGGTGACGGGGAGAACGTCCAGACAACACCTGTAGCTAGGATTGAACCTGGGTCTCCGGCGCTGTGAGGCAGCAACTCTACCGCTGCGCTGCCCTTTCTGGAGCGATGTTGAATTTTTCTAACGCATTTGCATCTGGTGACGCGGACTTGAATCTAGATTCAAGGTGCTTGATTGACGAAACAAGATACTGTTGATAGTAATTTACAAAATATACATATATATATCTATGTTTATGGAGCTTTATTTCTTTTTGAGTGTTCTTTATATTATTTATTGAGTACCGTGTTTACAAACCTGTTATGCTGCTGCAGGTAAGAATTTCAATATTTCGTTTAGGGACATATGGCTTCTACTTGCGTGTGGCGTGCACAGCCTAAAGCTGTTGGACAACTTGTTCTATTTGATCTTCCGCTTGTGCACGTCAAGTTGATTGCATTAGTCGAAACAGGGCGGACCACGTGAAGGTTGCAAACTTCCACCCCAGGGGACGTATGGCAATAAAACGCTTTTGACTCTCGTGTCTATCTTAGATTATGTTTTGGTTTAGTTAATTGTCACGTGAGCCGAGGTACTTTGACAAGCTTTTTTGTCGCGTACTTTCCAGTCAGCGGAAAGACCAGACATGATTTAAATCGAGCCATCCACAGTGAACAGATACAGGATAAAGGGGATAATATTTAATGCGCTTAAAGTCCAAATTCAACGGGTCAGGCGGCATCTCTGGAGAACATGGATAGGTGACGTTTCAAGTTAGGTCCCTTCTTCAGATCTCGAGTGAATCGAGGGATTCTGTTGGAAAGTGAGTAGCATTAGTTCCCTCAGTGACAGCATAATACAGATACAGATACAGATAGATTTTATTTGTCACATGTGCCAATTGGCACAGTGAACTGAAGTCACCATACAGCCAAAAATACTGTATCCAGGATTTCCAGGGAAGCGTCTGACAATATACAGTGGACAATAGACAATAGGTGCAGGAGTAGGCCATTTGGGCATTCGTGCCAGCACCGCCATTCAATGTGATCATGGATGATCATCCCCAATCAGTACCCCGTTCCTGCCTTCTCCCCATATCCCCTGACTCCACTATCTTTAAGAGCCCTATCTAGCTCTCTCTTGAAAGTATGCAGAGAACCCGCCTCCACCGCCATCTGAGGCAGAGAATTCCACACACTCTCTTTTCCACTATTTTCTAACTTTATAAAAAATGGAAAAAAAATAATATAGAAGCACAATTATTAAGCAAGGATTAACATAAATAATACTGGTGTATGGATGTATGTATAGCTACAAAGAACAAAATGATTTTTATTATATCAACAATGAACACGTATCTTTTTTTAATTATGTAATTGCTTCTAATTAATAAAAAAAAAAAAAAAAAAACTCCACACTTCCAACTATCTGTGTAAAAAAGCGTTTCCTCATCTCCGTTCTAAATGGCTTACCCCTTATTCTTAAACTGGGGTTGGTTCTGGATTCCCCCAACATCGGGAGCATGTCTCCTGCATCAAGCGCTGTGGTTCTTAACCTTTTTGGCCCCACGACCCCTTCAGACATTCTTGGTCAGTACCGTGACCCCCGAAAATTGAAAAGAAAAAACAGCGCGATTTATTAAAACACGTCTGCCAATGCTCAGTCAAATGGGATGGCTGACATTGCTTCGCAGCCATCAGGCAATCAAAACCAGGACGAATGCTCGGCAGGCGTGGTGACGTTTCAGGTTAGGAGCCTCCTTCAGATTTCATCCCGACCCGAAACGCCCGAGTTACTCCAGTACTTTTATTGCCATCGAAACAAATGAAAGTTTGAACAAAAATTTTGTTCCCTACAGTCATAACAGCAAAAAAAACCGAAACACACACTTAACACAGTTCCACACAAACATTCATCACAGTGAACCTCCAAACACCTCCTCACCGTGACCCGCAGGGAAAAAGTCTTCTCTCTTCCCTTTGCTCAGTCTTTCCCAGGCAGTCAAGCATCTGCAGCATTGAGGTGATCGAGGCCTCTTGATGTTAAAGCCCCCGGCTTCAAGGAAGAGATTTAAAAACTTCCCTCCCCCCACCCCCCACATATACACAACTAAAAATAAAGCAAAAACATACCCCTAACAAAGACAAAAAAAAAGACAAAAAGAAAAACGACAAACGATGACAAAAAAAGACAAAAAGACGAACATTATCTGCAGTTCCTTGTGTCTGCGTCATGCAGAATGGCATCAAAACTTCCCCAAGTTTGTACTCATTGCCCACTTGACCTAGTTCCTCGCTCTCAGTTCCTTGCAGTTGAGTGGATCTTTTGATTTAGCGAAACAGCACCGAATCAGGCCCTTCGGCCCACCTAGCCCACACTGACCATCGATCACCCGCTCACTCTATATTATTCCACCTTCGCATCCTCTCCCGACACGTTAGGGGGAATTCACGGAAATCCAATTAACCTGCAAACCGGCGCGTCTTTGGGATGCGGGAGAAAACCGGAGCACCCGGAGGAAACCCTCGCGGTCACAGGGAGAACATGCAAACACCACACAGGCAGCACCCGAGGCCGGGATTGCGCCTGAGGCTCCGGTCCAGTGAAGCCAGAGGCCCAGGTTCGAACCTGGTTACGGGTGCTGTCTGTATGGAGTTTGTACGTTCTCCCCGTGACCTGCATGGGTTTTTCCCAGAGCGCTCCGGTTTCCTCCCACACAACAGAGACGTACAGGTTTGTAGATTGTTAAAGAAGGAACTGCAGATGCTGGAGAATCGAGGGTTACACAAAAAGCTGGAGAAACTCAGCGGGTGCAGCAGCATCTAATAAAATTCGGGTCGAGACCCGTCTGAAGAAAGGTCTCGACCCGAAACGTCACCTATCTCTTTCGCTCCTTAGATGCTGCTGCACCCGCTGAGTTTCTCCAGCTTTTTGTGTAACCCCAGGTTTGTAGGTTAATTGGCTTCAGTAAAATTGTAAATTGTCCCTCGAGGGTGCAAGATAGAGTTAAGTGTGCGGGGATCGCTGGTTGGCGCAGACTCGGTGGGCCGAAGGGCCTGTTACCGAGCTGTATCTCTGATCCAAACTAAATCTCGAAACAAAACTACGCAACAAAGCTGTTTCGTACCAAAGATAGACACAATGTGCTGGAGTAACAAACCGGGTCAGGCAACATCTCGGGTCGGAATCCTTCTTCAAAAAAACAATTCGCTATTTAATTTTTCCTTCCAACGTGAATATCCTCCCACTTTTCCACACCCATATTTAATCTGCCAACATCTTGCCTCTCATGTACAAGGCGCAGTGTATCCTGCTTAGAACTGAGTCCATGTATGTCAACACCTTTCTTTGTATTGTAACTAAATCTTGTCAGAGAACACGGTTCCTTCGCCCGTGCCATTAGTCTATACCTGTAAACATTTCAGGCCCCACTGCTTTAGTTGAGGGATACAGCGCGGAAACAGACCCTTTGGCCCACCGAGTCCGCTCAGACCAGCGATCCCCGCACACTAGCACTATCCCACACACACACTAGGGGCAATTTACAATTTTCAGAATCAGAATCAGAATCAGAATGCCTTTTATTGTCACTATACACATGTATAATGAGATTAAAAGCTGTGCAAAACAAAACAAAAAAAGGGGGGGGGGGGGGGATAAGGTGCACAGTTTCTGCGGCGCTATATACATATCTATAAAAAGACAATGGATAAATAGAATGGATGAATAGGATTCTTACATCCAGTATGGGTTATTGCACATATTGGAAATTACAGTTACAGTACAAATTACAGTAGGTGGATAGATGGAAGTCCGGGGGTTAGGCTGTGAAGTCAATGCATGTGTGAGTTCAGGGAGATGATGGATTTTGGAAAGAAACTGTTCTTGAGTCTATTTGTCCTTGTGCTGATGCACCTATAGCGCCTCCCTGAGGGTAGCAGGTCGAACAGGCTAAATGCAGGATGGGAGCTGTCCTTGATAATGTTCTTCGCCCTGCTGAGGCAGCGGGAGGTGTAAATGTCCATCAGAGAGGGGAGAGGGCAGCCGATGATCTTCTGTGCTGCCCTGACTACCCTCTGAAGCCTCTCCCTGTCTGTCATGGTGCAGCTGCCGTACCATGCTGGTATGCAGTATGTCAACAGGCTCTCAATGGACGAGCGGTAGAAGGTCAGCAGCAGGTTGGAGTCCAGGTTGTGCTTCCTGAGGACCCTCAGGAAGTGCAGCCGCTGCTGAGCCTTCTTGATGACCGCTGTGATGTTGTCTGTCCAGGAGATGTCAGCGGAGATGAGGACGCCGAGAACTTTGTGTACTTTGCCAAGTTGATTATCCTACAAACCTGCACGTTGATCGCTGGCCGGTGATCGGTGGGCCGAAGGGCCTGTTTCCGCGCTGTACCTCTAAACTGAAGTATCTCCCAACTCGAGACTGAACTAAACTAAACTCTGGCAGTGTGAAGCCCCTGTCCCACTGTACCAGGTAATTCAAGAGTCCTCCCGAGTTTTCCCCTCAGATTCGAACTCGGAGAATGCCCGTAGCGGGTCCGTAGGAGTTCGTGGATGTCTTGTAGCGGCTCGTACGAGTAAAAACAAACAATTTTTTTCATCACGAGTTTTTTTTTACTCTTGGATATTTTTTGCAGCGATGAAGAAACGTCACGAGCTTACCGGATTTCCCGAGTACCCACCGTTGGCATTACGAGCCGCTACGAGACATCCACGAACTCCTACGGACCCGCTACGGGCATTCTCCGAGTTCGAATCTGAGGGGAAAACTCGGAAGAAGTCTTGAATTACCTCGTACAGTGGGACAGGGGCTTCAGGTAGTGGCTCTACGAGCTGCATAATCTAGCCACCTGAATGTCGGGAAGGTAGGAACCGTGTAAGTTTAGTTTAGTTTATTGTCACGTGTACCGAGGTACAGTGAAAAGCTTTTGTTGCCTGCTAACCAGTCAGCGGAAAGACAATCCATGATTACAATCGAGCCGTCCACAGTGCACAGATACAGGATAAAGGGAATAACATGAATAACGTTTAATGCAAGATAAAGTCCAGAGAAGTCCGATTAAAGATAGTCCGAGATTCTCCGATCAAGTAGATGGTAATTCAGGACTGCTCCCTCGTTGCTGATAGGACGGTTCAGTTGCCTGATAACAGCCGGGAAGAAACTGTCCCTGAATCTGGAGGTGTGCGTTTTCACACTTATGTACCTTTTGCCCAATGGGAGAGGGGAGGAGAGGGAGTGACCAGGGTGTGACTCATCTTTGATGATGCTGCTGGCCTTGCCGAGGCAGCGTGCGGTGTAGATGGAGTCAGTGGAAGGGAGGTTGGTTTGTGCGATGGTCTGGGCTGCGTCCACAATTCTTTGCAATTCCTCGCGGTCTTGGATGGAGGTGTTCCCAACGCATGCTCTGATGCATCCCGATGGAATCATTTCCGCGGCGCATCTGTAGACGTTGGCGAGGGTTGTTGCGGAGATGCCGAACCTCCCGAGCCTTCTAAGGAAGTAGGGGACTGATCCAAGTGGTTGCTTGCTGGTCGGTGCGGACTCGGTGGGCTGAAGGGCCTGCGGGCCATTGTCTGACTAATCCCTTTTGCAGTAAAATAGGACGGTCTCCAGCTCGTGAAATACTTACAGATAAAGGGGAAGGGAAAAATCTCCTTGGAAACCATTTCTTCGGAAGACTAAGAACCCAAATATGCAAGATCCAACCTGCCGTAAGTCAACAGAAAATTCCAACGTGATCATCACATCTGCCAATATCAATCCCCACATCATAAGGGTGACTTCAATGGAATTCATCTCGTTTGCTGCCAAGTTTCAGGGCTTCCTAGGACTTTTTGATTTTTTTTAAATGTTTGATTGCATCTCTTTGATCCTGGCCTCTCCTAATTTCTTTCTGGTTAAGGGGCCTCTTTGGTTTAGTTTAGTGTAGAGATACAGCGCGGAAACAGGCCCTTCGGCCCAACGGGCCCGCGCCGACCAGCGATCCCCGCGCATTCAAAGCCCAGCGTCCTCCTGAGTTTCCCCCGATTCGAACTCGGAGAATTACGGTAATGGCCGCTCGTAGGTACTCTGGGCTCTCGTGGACATTTTTCAACACGTTGAAAAATCTTCATCAGTCTTCTGCCGCGTTTCCCGAGTACCTACCATTAGCGTTATGAGTCGCTAAGAGACGTCCCCGAGCTCCGACGTACCCGCTACGTACATTCTACATGCATCCACGGGTTTGATTTTTTTTTAAACTCGGGAGAGCTCTTGAATGAGCTCGTACAGTGGGACAGGGCCATAACACTATCCTTCACACACTGGGGACAGGTTTTACATTTGCAACAAGCCAATTAACCTACAGTCCTGAACGTCTTTGGAGTGCGGGAGGAAACCGAAGATCTCGGAGGAAAACCCTCGCAGGTCACGGGGAGAACTCCACCCGTGACAGCCACCCGTAGTCGGGATCGAACCCGGGTCTCCGGTGTGTCCCACTTGGGTGTCATTTGCGCACCACGCAGATGGCGAGCGAAGATTTTGTACATCACAAAATCCTGCGACGCCGCGCGCGGCCGTGTGTCAATGTCTATGTCATCATGCGCCATGCGCGCGTCGTGCATCGTGACGCGGACATTATGTCGTGCAAATTACGCGCAAATGTAAGCCAAGTGGGACAGGCCTTAAGGCAGCCACTCTACCGCTGCTCCACTGTGCCGGCCTCCATCCAATCTAACCTGCAGCTGGGTAACTGGTTTGGCATCCTGTTCTTGCCAGGGGGTGAATGGTCCCACACAATTCTCTGTAGGAAATAAATCACCTAAATTGCTGACAGCGAGCAAGATAGTCCAATCCTGCTAAATGCAATGGGCTGACGTGTAGTACGCACCGGAGCGGAACGTGGGCCATTTCTTCGGCCATTTCAGTAACCCAACCCGACCCAACTTTGGTTCTCCCTCTCGCATTGTGGGGGAACAGTTTGTGTACGTGATACAGGGTTAGATTCATAATTCATAATTCTGTACATTTTTGTTAAAGATTAATATGTTTATAAATTATGATTCTGTTAATTTTCTTTTTTCATGTTTTTTAAACAAACATTTTCTTTGTAAATGGCTCATGTGCTGTGTTTGATTTTGAGTTGATGTTTGTATTACACTTGCACTCTGTAATTCATCTAATCACAATGTTCACAGCTGCAGTATTTGGAAAAATAATAGCAACATGAAGATTCCAGTTGCTCTACTCTTGGAATGTTCCTTAAAGCCCTGTCCCACTGTACGAGTTCATTCAAGAGTTTGCCTTGTTTAGGTACTTACAAATTAGAGACTATATCAAGTCAAACATGCAAGACTATAAAGGGCCTGTCCCACCAGCATGCAACTCTATGCGATGAACGCGATCAAACCGGCAGCGGGGGCCGCGCGGAGGTCGGGTGAGTGGCGCAACGCGGCGCAGAGCCAGGCGAACTTGGAGCAAGTCCAAGGTAAGTTCGCCAGGACTTAGAGGGGCACACAGAGAGGGGCACCGAGGCACACACACATACAGGGCCACGGAGCCACACACATAGAGGGTCACGGAGGCACTTACAAATAGGTTCACGGAGGCACAATGTCCGGGCGGTGTGTAAATGTCAAGGCGACTGCGAGCCGACAAGCCGTTGCCGCGCGGAATTTTTGGACATCGTCAATTTTTCTGAGCTATTATTTTTTCGCGGTGTCGGGACGAACTCCGCACAATTCCACACAGCTCCGGCGATCGAAGTGGGACCGGCCCCGCAACGCCGGACAGCTCAAGCGACCACGTTAGGTCGCGCTCATCGCATAGAGTTGCATGCTGGTGGGACAGGCCCTTTAGAATAGAGAACCAGGATTACTGGATGAGTGGCTTAACAAGCATCCAAATACAGAAAAACTAATAGCGTATATTTATATAATACTCTTTTGGATGGGGAAGTCCCAACAACAGAATCATACCGACAGATATGGGAAAATGAAATAGGTCTATCTATAATGAAAGACACTTGGGAAGAAAGTTTACAATGTATACACTTTATGCTCGTTAAATGCCAGACATACTTCGGTACAATTTAAAGTATTACATAGATTACACTACTCAAAAACGAAATTAAATAGAATTTTTCCTAACATTTCTTCTATTTGCGATAAATGTCAGAATTCAGAAGCTAATTTAACGCATAGTTTTGCAACATGCATAAAACTTAATAGCTATTGGGCTAATATTTTTAGAATCATTTCTGAAGTTCTTAAAACTAAATTGGACCCCGATCCCAAGCTAATAATATTAGGAGTTCCTGATTCAAGCTTAATTTTAACAGTGTCAAAAAAAATTCTTGATTACTGTTTGATAATTGGAAAAAAATTAATATTAAAATTCTGGAAGGGAACATTATCCCCACAATCAAAATGTGGGCTGTGGAAATGTCGGAGACGTTGCATTTGGAGAGAATTAGGTTTGTCCTAGTGGACAAATATGAACTTTTTGAACAAATATGGTCTCCATTCATTGATTATTTAAAGGGGTAGCTGAGCTCAGCTTTGTAACTCAATAAGTACCCTGGTGTAGGATTAGATGAAAAGATGTATTCTGGGATTTGTGTACACGTCTCTATAGATATTGTTATGTGAATTTGCTCCATTCATTGTTAAGATGTATTCCTTATTTTTTTTAATATATAATAATTGCGTTTTTTTTAAAATTTGTTTATTTTTACAATTTTTTATTTTGTTTTATTTTTAGTTTTTTATTTTCTTATATAAGCATTATTATTTAACCACCATCTCTTGATTATTGATCTATATTTTTACATTTTTACCACTCCTTCACTTTCCAAAAAAAACAGAAACATACATAAATTATTCCGTAACATCTGTACAATGTTTGTGACAAGTCTAATTTGTAGTTGAAGAACTGTTGTACCTTAGACAATATGCATTGCTTCTAATAAAAATATTTAAAAAAAAGAAAAAATTTGCCTTGATTCGAACTCGGAGATTTACGGTAATGGCCGCTCGTCGGTACTCGGGGCTCTCGTGGACATTTTTCAACGTGTTGAAAAATCTTTGCGAGTCTTCCCGTGCTTACCTGCCATTAGCGAATCTTCCCGAGTACCTGCCGTTACGAGCCGCTAAGAGACGTCCCCGAGCTCCGACGTACCCACTACGTTCATTCTCCATGCTTACCACGAGTTTGATTTTTTTTTTAAACTCGGTAGAGCTCTTGAATGAACACGTACAGTGGGACAGGGGCCTTTATAGTTTTTAATGTGTCAATGGAATTACTTATCAACAATAAAATGGGTCTGGTCTTCCCAATAGCCAGAGAGTGGAATGAGATCTGTCTGTAATGGTGCGGTTATCTAAATGAAGTATTTCACAAAATAAAATTTGTTTTGAGCAAGATTTAAAAAAATGTATAACTTAAGGATGGTTTAATTCAGCGAGCATACAACTGATTAGATTGTGTAGGATAGAACACACATACACACACATATATGAATGTGATATAGATGCATATAATCATATAACACACACACATATATATTTCTCCAGATTTTTACATCTAATGATAAACTTTATTTCGGAGTAGACAAGGGACAACATTAAATAAAAAAACATTGTAAACCTCGCCGCAACTTCACGCTGGTGTCCCAGCCATGCTGATCCGGGCCAGACTCGGATCTTTGGCTACGAGTGCGGAGACGGAAGCCGGTTACGGAATTGGCGCCGAAGATTACCCATGACCCTAGTTTTTTTTTTTTCGTCGAGTGGACTATGTTGCTCGCTTAAAGGATCTTTGGTCTGTACAGAGTTTGTTCGATCTCCCCGTGACCTGTGTGTGGTTTTCCCCGGGATCTTCAAAGGTTCAAAGGTTTCAAAGGCCTTTTATTGTGACGTGCGCCAATTGAGGTACAGTGATGTGCGAGTTACCACACAGCCACACGAACAAACCAGCAACAAGACACACAACCACATAAAAGTTAACATAAATATCCACCACAGTGGAATCCCCACACTCCTCACTGTGATGAAAGACAGAAAAGTCTTCGGACTGTTGAAATAAAGATTTTAAATACTTGGTGACGCAGTGGTAGAATTGCTGCCTCTCAGCGCCGGAGACCCGAGCAACCGAGCACGAGTCTCACCCCGGTCACTCCCTCCTCCGCGCTCCGTGACCGCACGGATTTACTCACGGGTGCTCCTGCTTCCTCCCACACTCCGACGATTTACAGCTTTGTAGGCTAATTAGCATCAGTAAAATCGTAAATTGTCCCCAGTGTGCGGGATAGTGCTCGTGTACGGGGCGTCCGCTGGTCGGTGCGGACTCGGTGGGTTGAAGGGCCTGTTTCAGCACCACATCGCTCAAGTCTAAAGAGTGGAGCGTTAGTAATGAATGATTGCAGATCTACTTCTGGGACCAGCAGGCAAAGAATCGCCTGGCTTTGGCGCCATCTTATTCCTGGCGGTGAGTTCAAATCCAATTCATGCCAACCCTGAGATGAGAATGATTCACCGAGGGACAGTGAAAATGGCGACCAGGTAGATAGAGTGGTCAAGAAGGCTTCTGGCACATTGGTTTTCATCAGTCACAGTACTGAATGTAGAAGTTAGGGAGGTCATGTTCTAGTTGTATGAGACGTTGGTGAGGCCACTTTTAGAGCATAGTGGTCATATTTAGGTCATATTGGTCACCATGTTATAGACAATAGGTGCAGGAGTAGGCCATTCAGCCCTTCGAGCCAGCACCGCCATTCATTGTGATCATGGCTGATCTTCCACAATCAGTACCCCGTTCCTGCATTCTCCCCATATCCCGTGACTCCGCTATCTTTAAGAGTTCTATCCAACTCTCTCTTGAAAGCCTACAGAGAATTGGCCTCCACTGCCTTTTGAGGCAGGGAATTCCACAGATTCACAACCCTCTGTGTGAAAAAGTTTTTCCTCATCTCCGTTCTAAATTGCTTACGCCTTAAGGGGTAAACTGGGGTAAACTGTGGCCCCTGGTTCTGGATGATCGGCATGCCATAGGAAAGATGGAAAGGGCGCAGAGAAGATTTACGAGGATGTTACCGGGTCTCAAGCGCCTGGGCAATAGGGAGAGGTTGAGCAGGCTGGGACTTTATTCCTTGGAGCGCAGGTGGATGAGGGGTGATCTTACAGAGGTGTGCAAGATCATGAGAGGAATAGACTGGGTAAATGCACAGAGTCTCTTGCTCAGAGCAAGGGAATCAAGAACCAGAGGACATAGGTTTAAGGTGAGGGGGGAAAGCTTATATAGGAACGTGAGAGGCAACTTTTTTACCCAGAGGGTGGTAGGTATATGGAAAAAGTGCCAGAAGAGGTAGTTGAGGCAAGTTCTGGGGTGGGAGATTGCAACCTTCACGTGGTCCACCCTGTTTCGACGAATGCAATCAACCCGGCGTGCACAATCAAATAAGATCAAATAGAACAAGTTGGCCTACAACTTTAGGCTGTGCACGCCATGCGCAAGAAGAAGAAGGCAAGTACTATCACAATGTTTAAAAAAACATTTAGACAGGTACATGGATCGGACAGGTTTAGAGGGATACGGGTCAAACGCAGGCAGGTGGGACTAGTGTAGATGGGGTATGTTGGTCGGTGTGGGCAAGATGGGCCGAATGGCCTGTTTCCACGCTGTACGACTCTGACAGATCTGGTTAGAACTGAGTGTGTGAAAACTGAGCACACAGACATTTGCAAAGTTCAACTGCTTTTATTAAGTTTCACAGTAACAAAGTTAATACATTGACCAGACATGATGAGCTGTATATCTACAGGGCAATGTTCAAAAGATAATAACGTAGTCATCGTTGTATTCTTAAGTCTTGTTGATCCTTATGGGAATTGGCTCAATTGCTGTTGGCAGTCCTATCCTAGCCTAGCCCTGGGGTCATAAAGCCAGTCTAGTTTAGTTTAGTACATTCAGCACAGAAACAGGCCCTTCAGCCCACTGAGTCCGTGCCAGCTAGCGATCCTTGTACACTTAGCACTATGCTACACACTAGGGGCTAAGAAGCCCATTAACCTCCAAACCTGCGCGTCTTTGGAATGTGGGAGGAAACCAGAGCACCCGGGGAAAACCCACGCAGGTACAAACTCCGTACAGACAGCGCCCGTAGTCGGGATGGAACCCGGGTCTCTGGCGCTGTGAGGCAGCAACTCTACCGCTGCGCCGCCGTGCCTGACGCTCATCGTCCTTGTATCAAACTGCGATCACAGGATCACAACTCCGGGGCTTTGCCAGATGGGAGAGTTAAGGGCCTGTCCCACTGTACGGGGTAATTCAAGAGCTCTCCCGAGTTAAAAAAGAAAATGAAACTCGTGGTAAGCACGTAGAACGTACGTAGCGGGTACGCCGGAGGTCGGGGACGTCTCTTAGTGGCTCGTAACGCTAACGGTAGGCACACGGGAAACGCGGTAAGCTCGTGAAGATTTTTCAACACGTTGAAAAATGTCCACGAGAGCCCCGAGTACCTACGAGCGGCCATTACCATAATTCTCCTAGTTCGAATCAGGGGAAACGCGGGAGAACTCTGGGCTATGAATGTGCGGGGATCGCTGGTCGGAGCTGACCCGTTGGGCCAAAGGGCCTGTTTCCTGCGCTGTGTCTCTACACTATTCTAAAGTCTTGAATTACCTCGTACAGTGGGACAGGCCCTTTATGGAGTGGGCAGCAACTGCATCCTGGCACAGCTTGGCACAGTGGGGAGGTGGCAGTATCTCAGACAGTGCGGGGACGATATCGAGGCATTCTACCACCTTGTGGACAGAGCATTACAGGAGTCTACAAAATGGCGGCAAGGTGGCGCAACGCCAGAGTCCCAGACTACGGGCGCCGTCTGTACGTTCTCCCCATCACCTGCGTGGGTTTTTACTCCGCGTGCTCCGGCTTCCTCCCGCACTCCAAAGACGTGCAGGTCTGTAATTTAATTCGCTTCAGCACATTGTCCCCGGTGCGTCGGATAGTGCTAGTGTACGGGGGTGATCAGTGGTCAGCGTGGACTTAATGGGCCGAAGGGCCTGTTTCCGCGCTGTAGCTCTAAAGTCTGAAATTTTTAAAGGGGAAAGGGGGAGAGATGGGGAAAGTGGTTCAGAAGAAGGGTCCGAAAAGGGGTCCCGACCCGAAACGTCACCTATCCATGTTCTCCTGAGATGCTGCCTGACCCGCTGAGTTACTCCAGCACTTTGTGTCCGCCCTTGCTGTGTACAGATTAGCCATGGTGGACAGAAATGCTGGAGAAACTCAGCGGGTGCAGCAGCATCTATGGAGCGAAGGAAATAGGCAATGTTTTGGGCTGAAACCCTTCTTCAGACTGATTAGCCAACATGTTTCCTATACGGGCCTTCCAGGAGTTATGCAACGATTTTGTCCCTGAGAACTGTGCAGAAGCAGATTATGCAGTACATTAGAAACATCCATTATCGTTACCTGCCCAAATCCAATCAAGCTGCGTACACTTGCTATGATTCTTTTAGTCAAACAGGCCCTTCGGCCCAACTTGCCCGCACCGACCAACATGCTCCATCTACACTAGTCCCACCTGCCTGAATTTGGCCCATATCCCTCCAAAGCTGTCCTATCCATGTACCCTGTCCAAATATTTCTTAAACATAGAAACATAGAACATAGAAAATAGGTGCAGGAGTAGGCCATTCGGCCCTTCGAGCCTGCTGCTCATGGATGCTCATCCAACTCAGTATCCCGTACCTGCCTTCTCTCCATACCCCCTGATCCCTTTAGCCACAAGGGCCACATCTAACTCCCTCTTAAATAATAGCCAATGAACTGGCCTCAACTACCTTCTGTGGCAGAGAATTCCACAGATTCACCACTCTCGGTGTGAAAAATGTTTCTTCTCATCTCGGTCCTGAAAGACTTCCCCCTTATCCTTAAACTGTGACCCCGTGTTCTGGACTTCCCCAACATCGGGAACAATCTTCCTGCATCTAGCACTTCCCCAACATCGGGAACAATCTTCCTGCATCTAGCGTTGCAATACTACCTGCCTCAGCCACCTCCCCTATCCACAACATCCACCACCCTTTGTGTAATAAAGTCACACCTCCGCTTCCTATTAAATCTTTCCCCCTTCACCTTAAACCTGGTTCACGTCATCACATTTGTGTCAAGTCATCAAAGGTGGGCGCATCTTCTTACTTCATCTTACCGATTTGTGAAGGCAGCCTGCCATTACTTTCCCCATTAGAGATACTTGTGGCAATAAGTTGATAAGTTATAAGAGCAAGTTCATACTTTATATTTTGCACATTAAATCTGTTCCACCATTCTATCATGGCTGATCTATCTCTCCCTCTCAACCCCATTTTCCTGCCTTCCCCCCATAACCACTGCCACGCGCACTAATCAAGAATCTTTGCCTTAAAAATATCCATTGACTGTACCTAAGATGCTGATCTACGATGTACCTAAGTGCTTGTGTATTGTGATACTGATACTGAACTGTACACAATAAGGAAGTTCACTGTACCTCGGTACACATGACAATAAGCTTAACTCAACTAAACAAATAAAACTAGGTTATAAGTGATAGGAGCAGAATTAGGCCATTCTGATTCCTGGGATGTCAGGACTTCCATATGAAGAAAGACTGGATAGACTCGGCTTGTACTCGCTAGAATTTAGAAGATTGAGGGGGGATCTTATAGAAACTTACAAAATTCTTAAGGGGTTGGACAGGCTAGATGCGGGAAGATTGTTCCCGATGTTGGGGCGGTATAGAACAAGGGGTCACAGTTTAAGGATAAGGAGGAATTCCTTTAGGACCGAGATGAGGAAAACATTTTTCACACAGCGAGTGGTGAATCCCTGGAATTCTCTGCCACAGAAGGTAGTTGAGACCAGTTCATTGACTATATTTAAGAGGGAGTTAGATGTGGCCCTTGTGGCTAAAGGGATCAGGGGGTATGGAGAGAAGACAGGTACAGGATACTGAGTTGGATGATCAGCCATGATCATATTGAATGGTGGTGCAGGCTCGAAGGGCCGAATGGCCTACTCCTGCACCTATTTTCTATGTTTCTATTCGGCCCATCAAGTCTACACCACCATTCAATCATGGCTGACCCTTCCCTCCTAACCCCATTCTCCTGCCTTCTCCCCATAGCCCCTGACACCCGTACTAATCAAGAATCGATCTACAGTATCTCTGCCTTAAAAATATCCATTGACTTGGCCTCCACAGTCATGAATTCCACAGATTCACCGCCCTCTGACTGAAGAAATTCCTGCTCATCTCCTTCCTAAAGGTACGTCCTTTTATTCTGAGGCTGTGCCCTCTGGTCCTAGACTCTCCTACTAGTGGAAACATCCTCTCCACATCCACTCTAACCAGGGCTTTCACTATTTGCTAGGTCTCAATGAGGTCCCCCCTCATCCTTCTAAACTCCAGCGAGTACAGGCCCAGTGCCGTCAAACGCTCATCGTACGTCGACCCAATCATGCTTCCATGTCACCACAGCTCCTCAATGTTACCCATCATTAAGCAGGTGGAATATATTCTTATCAGGTGAGCAGTTAACACCACAAAGCATTTTATTAAATATTGCTACCTTGAAAGATGCTTTAACTATCTAAGGGTGAATAAGTGTGTTCAAGTCATCTCTAACCCAGTAGCCTCTGCATTACAATGTTGACTGCTCCTCAAAAATATCTTTGCCGTCTATAAAGCGCTGAGGGATTTTCCTGAAAAAGGATGAAAAAGGTGCTACACAGAGCGGCACAGCGGTGGGGTTGCCAGAGACCCGGGTTTGATCCTGACTGTGGGCGCTGTCAGTCTGGAGTTTGTACGTTCTCCCTGCGACCTGCGTGGGTTTCCTCCGGGTGCTCCGGTTTCCTCCCACACTCTGCGGGTTTGTAGGTTAGCTGGCTTCGGTAAAAATTGCATTGCCCCATAATGTGTGTAGGACAGGTGTAAGCGCGTACGGGGTGATCGCTGGCCGGCGCGGACCTGGCGGGCCGAAGGGCCTGTTTCCGCGCTGTATCTCTACAGTTTGAAGTGTAGCTAGACAAGGGGATCGCTAAGGGCCGCCGCATTCAGTTCTTTAACAATTCAGCGATTTACTCTTCAAAGGGGTTTTCTGTGGCTCTGAACTCTAACTGGGGCCCATTGTTGGGAGGTCACGTTTATTATTTACATTTCCTTCTCGTCGCTTCAGTCGAGGTCGGAGTCGGAGTGCAGCGAGATCTGTTCGGCCATTTGCTGCACCGTCTCGTCTATAGGCGTCAGCTTCCCGTCGCAACCGACCACCATAGGCTGGATTATCTGTTCCCTGTCACCAAATGGAAACCAAACGGCATTAGGAACAATTATACGCCAAATGGCCCCCGCAGCCCATTGCACAGTCCAACATCATCATGGTGGATCCATCTTCCCGCATCACCTTATCCGCAAACAGGGCGGCACGATGGCGCAGCGGTAGAGTTGCTGCCTCGCGGCGGTAGAGATGCTGCCCCACAGCGCCAGAGACTCGGGTTCGATCCTGACTACTGGTGCTTGTCTGTACGGAGTTTGTATATTCGCCCCGTGACCTGCGTGGGTTTTCTCCGAGATCTTCAGTTTCCTCCCACACTCCAAAGACGTGCAGGTTTGTTGGCTAACTGGCTTGGGTTTGTGTCCTTGGTATAAGCATAAATTGTCCCCTGTACGTGTAGGTTAATGTGCGGGGATCGCTGATTAAGTGCAGACTCGGTGGGCTGAAGGGCCTGTTTCGGCCCTGTATCTCCAAACTAAACTCGCTTGGTATAAATGTAAAATTGTCCCTAGTGTGTATAGGATAGGTTTAATGTGCGGGGATCGCTGGGAGGCACGGGTTGCTGCACGAAGGGCCTGTTTCCGCGCTGTATCTCGAAACTAAACATCATATGGCCCCTCCAACCCATCCCACAATCTAACATCATCATGGTTGATCCAACTTCCTACATCTCCTTAGCCGCAAAGCAGAGCGGCACGGTGGGGCAGCGGTAGAGTTGCTGCCTCTCAGCGCCAGAGACCCGGGTTCGATCCTGACTATGGGCGCTGTCTGTACGGAGTTTGCACGTTCTCCCCGTGACCTGCGTGGCTTTCCACCGGCTGCTCCGGTTTCCTCGCACACCCCAAAGACGTGCGGGTTTGTAGGTTAATTGGCTCAGACAAAGAAATTGACCTTTAATGTGTAAGGCATTGGAATAACATACTGCTAGTGGGACAGCCTAGTTGGGCAGCGGTGGAGTTGCTGCCTCACAGCTGGGGCACTGCTGGGAATGGGAAGCGAGGAATGGGAATTGGGAGGGAATGGGGGAGTCACAACTGGAAAATGGGATCCAGGATGAGACTGTGGAGTCAGGAATGGGTGAAAGGAATCAGGAAAATGGGTCACCTAACCCACAGCCAACAACGGCCTGTCTCCTTTATCATCTTTACTTTTTTGCATATTTTTCACTCATTTGTTCTATATCTCTCTATATCACCTGTCTCTATCTCTTGTTTGCCTCTCCCCTGACTCTCAGTCTGAAGAAGGGTCTCGACCCGAAAAACATCACCTATCCCTTCTCTCCAGAGATGCAGCCCGTCCCGCTGAGTTACTCTGAGAAGATTCCCGCTGAGAAGTGGGAGCGAGATCAGGAAAGGGGGACAGACACAAAACGCTGGCGTAACTCAGCGGGACGGGCAGCATCTCTGGAGAGAAGGAATGGGCGACGTTTCGGGTCCAGACCCTTCTTCCGACTGAGAGTCAGGGGGAAAGGGGAAACGAGAGATCCTTCAGTCTGAAGAAGGGTCTCGACCCAAAACCTCACCCATTCCTTCCCTCCAGAGATGCTGCCTGTCCCGCTGAGTTACTCCAGCATTTTGTGTCTATCTTTGATTTAAACCAGCATCTGCAGTTCCTTCCTCCGCATCAGGAACGGGAGGTTGGACTGGGGATGTGCGGCGAATGGAATGGAGCGGAGGGAAAGAGCGTTGGGGTGCAAGTCACATCCGAGGCCCATCCGAGATCCCCCTGCACACTCCCCTTGGAAGTACCTGGATAATTTGTCAAACATGCTGATGAGCTTCATGGCTTCGTATTCCTTCTGCTCCTCCGTCATTCCCTCCATGGGGTCCGGGAGCTTCTCCTCCACACGGCCTGTGACAGGGTTGATACTGGAGAGAGAGGGAGAGAGAAGGGCAGTTTGGAGAAACAGCGTGGAAGCAGGCCCTTCGGCCCACCGAGTCAACACAGACCAGCGATCACCCCGTACGCTACCCTGCACACTAGGGGCAATTTACAGAAGCCAATTAACCTAGAAACCTGCACGTTTAATTTAGTTTAGGGATACAGAGTGGAAACAGGCCCATCGACCCGCGTCGACCATCGATCACTAGCACTATCCTACACACTGGGGACGGTTTACAATTTTTACCAAGGCCAGTTAACCTACAAACCCTGCATGTCGCTAGAGTGTGGGAGGAAACCGGAGCACCCGGAGAAATTCCGCGCAGGTGACGGGGAGATCCCGGATAGACAGCACCCGTAGTCAGGATGGAACCCGGGTCTGTGGCGCTGTGAGGCAGCGACTCTACCGCTGCGCCACCCACAAGAATGAGTTTAATGTTGACTTTGACTTGCAGCGTTAAATTTGACTTGCAGCGCTCACAGCGCCAGGGACCCGGGTTCGATCCCGACGACTAGGGTGCTGTCTGTACGGAGTTTGCACGTTCACCCCGTGACCTGCGTGGGTTTTTCTCCGGGATCTTCGGTTTCCTCCCACACTCCAAAGACAGACAGGTTTGTAGGTTCATCGGCTTGGTATAAATGTAAAAACATCGTCCCCAGTGTGTTAATGTGCGGGGATCGCTGGTCGGTGCGGACTGCATGGGCCGAAGGGCCTGTTTGGGCCGAAGGGCCTTTACTAAAGCAACGAAAGTCAATAATCAGGTAGCGGGGTCCCTGCTCCACCCCCCACCACCCACACCCACCGCCTGCAGTCAGTCGGTCGGTCGGCTTACTTGGGCTTTGCCTCTTTATATTCCTCCGTGTCCGTGTCCTCTTCTTCGGAATACTCCCCTTCTCCTCGTCCGCCGCCCAGCAGGCCCCGCGCTGCCAGCAGCCCCGCCGCGTTCCCGTAGCCCGTGTACTTCACAAAGCGGGACACTGCAGCGCCACAGACACACACGCACGCACGCACACGGTGGCGGGGAGAGGGGAGGGAGACAATGGGGGGGAGAGAGAGAGGGGGGGGGAAAGAGAGTATGGTGAAAGGAGAGAGAGAAGGGGACGATAAGGAGAGCGAGGGGTGGAAGGGGAGAGGAAGGGGGAGGGGACAGAGAGAGAAGAGTGACATGAGTCAAAGAGGGAGAGGGCGAAGGGTGACAGTGTATGAGTGGGGAGACAACGACGGTGTCAGGTTAGATTAGATTAGATTAGATTCCTTTATTGTCATTCAAACCTTACGGTCTGAACGAAATTGTTACCACACAGTCATACATATAATAAAAACAAAACACATATCCAACATCCACCACAATGAGTTCACCAGACACCTCCTCACTGTGGTGGAAGGCAAAAGTCTTAAGTCCCTGTCTTCCTCCCTCCTAGTTCTCCCTCTGCGCTGAGGCGATCCAGGCAGCCGCCGCCGCCGCCGCCGGAGCACCGCAGCTCTGCGGGCCGCCGCCGATAGAGCACCGCAGCTCCAAACCAGGCCGCCGCCACAGCTCCGCCATTAGGCCTCAGCACAGACGGTGACGGGGGACGCGCATCCCCCCCCGAAGGGAGAGACTAAGACTCTGTTTCTCCCACCACCCCCCCCCCCCCCCCAACACACATACACAACCTAATAAAACAAAATTCTACCGAACAATCACAAAAAGACACAAAAAAAGAAAAAAAACAGACGGACTGCAGGTGAGCCGCAGCTGCCAGCCAGCGCGGTGACAGAGAGAGGGATGATGAGAGTGAGGGGGAGAGAAGGCTGACAGAGGGTGGGAGCATGAGTGGGGATGGGTGGGTGGCAGAGAGACGTGAGGGAAGACAGAAGAGGCAAAGAGGGTATGGTGAAAGGAGAGAGAGAAGGGGACGATAAGGAGGGGGAGGAATAGTGTGATGGGGAGAGAGGGGATAACAGAGAGGCAGGGGAAGGGGGTGTAAAAGCAGAGCCGGTGAATGACAAGGTTAGAGTGAGAAAGAAAGCGTGGGGAACAGAAAATAGATTTAGACCAAAAAAAAAACCGCAAAACATCAGAGAGTGGACGGAAAAAAGACAGAACTCTGGAGTAAAGAGGACAGGCAGCTTTTCTGAAGGAAGTGAATAGGTGACGTTTCAGCCCGAGGCTTCCCAGAGATGCTGCCTGCCTGTCCCGCTGAGTTACTCCAGCACTTTGTGGTTTTTTTTGCAAACAAGCACCCACAGTTCCTTGTATATGGATAGAAGGTAGAAAGATAGAAAAACAAAAACAAAAAAATTATATATAGATATATATATATATATATATATAGAGAGAGAGAGAGAGAAAGGGGGGACAGAGAGAGAGAGAGAGAGAGAGAGAGAGAGAGAGAGGGGAGAGAGAGAGAGAGAGATGGGGAGAGAGAGAGAGAGGGGGGAGAGAGAGAGAGAGAGAGATGGGGAGAGAGAGAGAGAGGGGGGGGAGAGAGAGAGAGAGAGATGGGGAGAGAGAGAGAGAGGGGGGGAGAGAGACAGAGAGGGAGGGAGAGAGGTGGGGAAGAGAGAGACAGAGAGGGGAGAGTAAGAGACAGAGAGGGGGGAGAGATAGAGGGGGAGAGAGACAGAGAGGGGGGAGTAAGAGACAGAGAGGGGGGAGAGACAGATTGGGAGGGGGGAGAGAGACAGAGAGGGAGGGGGAGGGAGAGAGGGGGAGAGAAAGAAAGAGTGAGGAGAGAAAAAGAGAGAGAGACACACAGAGAGAGTGAGAGGGGAAGTTAGAGAGAGACAGACAGACAGACAGACAGACAGACAGACAGACAGACAGACAGACAGACAGACAGACAGACAGACAGACAGACAGACAGACAGACAGACAGACAGACAGACAGACAGACAGAGAGACAGACAGACAGACAGACAGACCACTCTTGACCATTTCCCATCATATAGAGCATAGGACAGTGCATCACAGGAACAGGACCATCAGCCCACAAGGTCCCTGTTAAACAGGATGCCAAGAAAGCTAATGGCATATCTAAAAGCCTCTTCAAGGCCACCTTTGTTGTGCTGGTGTTTTATGTTTGACGTTCCTGAGCGTGCCTGATGGAGCCACATTGACTCACCGTGCCCTGCCCGGTCGGGAGGTGTTACGCTGAAATGTGCCGATACTGGGTGGACCAAGCGTAGACGGGGGGGGGGGGGGGGAGAGGCTGAGTCACCATGGCTGCTCACCTCCGCCACCTTGTGGCCGACAATTCACAACGTCCTCTCGACTAGTGTCAGAAATGTTAGTTTCGCGATTTAGTTTAGTGTAGAGATGCAGCGCGGAAACAGGCCCTTCGGCCCACCGAGTCTGCACCGACCAGCGATCCCCGCACATTAACACTATCCTACACACACTAGGGACAATTTACAATCTTTCCTGAAGCCAATTGACCTACAAACCCGCACGTCTTTGGAGTGTGGGAGGAAACCGGAGCACCCGGAGGAAACCCACGGAAACCCACCTCCTTCATGCCTAGCAGGTAAGACAGTGGGTATGTAGTGACAAAGAACTGTAGATACTGGTTTACGAAAAAGTGTTGTTACTAAGCAGTTTACTATTTCCTTAGTTTAGAAACCGCACAAAGATATAAGAGATTGCCGATGCTGGAATAAGTGCTGCAGTAACTCAGCGAGTCAGGCAGCATTTCTGGAGAACATGGATAGGTGATGTTTCATGTTTGGACCCTTCTTCAGACTGATTGTGGAGGGGGGGGGGGGGGGGGGGTGGGGAAAGGAAGCAGGAAAAGAGGGGGCTGGGCAGGGCAAAACACTGCAGGTAAAAGGTGAACACAGGGAAGGGGTGGTTTGGATAGGCACGGTGGCGCAGCGGTAGAGTTGCTGCCTTGCAGCGCTGGAGACCCAGGTTCGAATCATAGAAAATAGGTGCAGGAGTAGGCCATTCGGCCCATCGAACCTACACCGCCATTCAATATGATCATGGCTGATCATCCAACTCAGTATCCCGTACCTGCCTTCTCTCCATACCCCCTGATCCCTTTAGTCACAAGAGCCACATCTAACTCCCTCTTAAATATAGCCAATGAACTGGCCTCAACTACCTTCTGTGGCAGAGAGTTCCACAGATTCACCACTCTCTGTGTGAAAAATGATCTTCTCATCTCGGTCCTAAAAGACTCCCCCCTTATCCTTAAACTGTGACCCCTTCAATCCAGGTTCAATCCTGACCTCGGGGTGCTGTCTGTGCGGAGTCTGCACGCTCTTCCTGTGACCGCATGGGTTTTCTCCGGGTGCTCCGGTTTCCTCCCACACCAAAGACGTGCAGGTTTGCAGGTGAATTGGCTTCTGTAAATGATCCCGAATGTGTATTATAGAACTAGAGTACAGGTGATCGCTGGTCTGCGCAGACTCGGTAGGCCGGAAGAATGTTTCCACGATGTATCCCTACACTAAACCAGGAAACTAAGGTGAAAGAACAGAAGGTGTGAGGTAAAAAGATTGAAGAGTCGCAAATTGTGAAGCCAGAGGAAGGAGTGCGTGGAGGGGGAGTGGAGAAAGAGGTGCGTGTCCCTCATGGTGGGGCATCGGTTTCAACCATTCTGAAGGATCGGCCCAACCCAAAACATCGTCTGTCTGTTTGCTTCCACAGATACTGCCTGACCCGTTGGGTTCTTCCAGGACTTTTTTTCCGCTCAAGATTCCAGCATCTGCAGTCCCTTGTATCCCTGTGTGGGTTCTAATCTAAGTCGGAGTCTTACTGTGTGGAAACAGGCCCTTAGGCCCAACTTGCCCACACCGACCAACATGTCCCATCTACACTGGGACCCTAGTGTAGCCCTAGTGAGACCACACAGAGCCCTAGTGAGACCACACCTGGAGTATTGTGTGCAGTTTTGGTCCCGTAATTTGAGGAAGGACATTCTTGCTATTGAGGGAGTGCAGCGTAGGTTTACAAGGTTAATTCCCGGGATGGCGGGACTGTCATATGCTGAGAGAATAGAGCAACTGGGTTTGTACACTCTGGAGTTTAGAAGGATGAGAAGGGATCTTATTGAAACATATAAGATTGTTAAGGGTTTGGACGCTGAAGGCAGGAAACATGTTCCCGATGTTGGGGGAGTCCAGAATCAGGGGCCACAGTTTAAGAATAAGGGGTAAGCCATTTAGAACAGAGACGAGGAAACACTTTTTCTCACAGAGAGTGGTGAGTCTGTGGAATTCTCTGGAGGCAGGTTCTCTGGATGCTTTCCAGAGAGAGCTAGATAGGGCTCTTAAAGATAGCAGATATGGGGAGAAGGCAGGAATGGGGTACTGATTTGGGATGATCAGCCATGATCACATTGAATGGCGGTGCTGGCTCGAAGGGCCGAATGGCCTACTCCTGCACCTATTGTCTATTGTCTACACTAGTCCCACCTTCCTGCGTGTTCCTTTGGCCCATATCTCTCTAAACCTGTCCTATCCATTTACCTGTCTAATGGTTTCTTAAAAATGGATTAAGGCTCGAAGGGCCGAATGGCCTACTCCTGCACCTAATTAAACGCTGCAATGGTCCCTGCCGCAACTACCTCCTCCGGCAGCTCGTTCCATACACCCACCACCCTTTGTGTGAAAATGTTACCCCTCTGATTCCTATTAAATCTTTCCCTCTTCAATGTTAGCCAATGTCCCCATGGCCTCGATTCCCCAACTCTGGGCAAGAGCCTCTGTGAGGATAGAATAAAATACTTAGTAACTAACTGGTCATTCCCAAAATGCTGCTCCTAAACTCTCCCACTAGTGGAAACAGCCTCTCCAAGTCCACTCTATCCAGGCCTTTCTTTATTCGGTCGGGTTCAATGAAGTCTAACCTCCAGCGAGTACAGGCCCAGAGCTGTCGAACACTCCTCATACGTTAACCCAATCATCCCTGGGATCATTCTCGCAGCCTTCGGAGATTCGGCATGTCAAAGAGATTCTCCTGAAATTCTACAGGTGCACGGTCGAGAGCATACTGACTGGTGAAGTGAAGGTACTGCAGTGAAGAAAGCGAATGGCATGTTGGCCTTTATAACAAGAGGAGTCGAGTATAGGAGCAAAGAGGTCCTTCTGCATTTATACAGAACCCTAGTGAGACCACACCTGGAGTATTGTGTGCAGTTTTGGTCTCCTAATTTGAGGAAGGACATTCTTGCTATTGAGGGAGTGCAGGGTAGGTTAATGAGGTCAATTCCCGGGATGGCGGGACTGTCATATGTTGAGAGAATGAAGCGGCTGGGCTTGTACACTCTGGAGTTTAGAAGGATGTGAGGGGATCTCATTGAAACATATAAGATTGTTAAGGGTTTGGACACGCTAGAGGCAGGAAACATGTTCCCGATGTTGGAGGAGTCCACAACCAGGGGCCACAGTTTAAGAATAAGGAGTAAGCCATTTAGAACGGAGACGAGGAAACACTTTTTCTCACAGAGAGTTGTGAGTGTGTGGAATTCTCTGACTCTGAGAGTGGTGGAGGCCGGTTCTCAGGATACTTTCAAGAGAGAGCTAGATAGGGCTCTTAAAGATAACGGAGTCAGGGGATATGGGGAGAAGGCAGGAACGGGGTACTGATTGGGGATGATCAGCCATGATCACATTGAATGGCGGTGCTGGCTCGAAGGGCCGAAAGGCCTACTCCTGCATCTATTGTCTATTGGTTGCATCGTGGCCTGGTTCAGCAACTTGAGCGTCCAGGAACGGAAAAGACTGCAGAAAGTTGTGACCACTGCCCAGTCCATCACCGGCTCTAACCTCCCCACCGTCGAAAGGATCTATCGCAGTCGCTGCCTCAAGGGCAGCCGACATCATCAGAGACCCACACCACTCTGGCCACACACTCATTTCACCAATGCCGTCGGGAAGAAGGTACAGGAGCCTGAAAACTGTAACGTCCATGTTCAGAAGCAGCTTCTTCCTGACAGCCATCAGGCTATTAAACACGACAGCGAATAACCTCTGAACTGCAAGAGACTATTATTATCCAATCCCTCTATGAGCTTAAACGCCAACTTAACATCACCCCCTCAGTCCAATGTAAACTTTGATGCTGTGGGTAAAGTCTTAAGGGCCTGTCCCACTTACAGGACTTTTCAACATGTTGAAAATTCAGCGGCCACCAGAAATAAGCTACGATTCTTTGGGCGACTGAGGAGACTACTCACAACCATACAGGCGACACCCTGGCGACATGTCACGGGGTGAATGAAGCCTGTATGGTCGTCAGTAGTCGCCCAAAGAGTCGTACCTTGTTCTGGTTGCCGCTGGATTTTCAACACGTTGAAAAATTTACGTTGACCCTATGACGGGTGCCGGCCGTCGCCAAAACAGTTGCGTAAGTGAGACAGGCCCTTCAGAGTGATCTGAGCCGTTTTCTCCACCCCCCCCCCCACACCTCCGTACCTCACCACCCCTCCCCCCCCCACACATGTTCTTCCCCTCACCTCATCTCCATTCACCCCTCCCCTCCTCTGTTCCTCCCCCCACTTCAGAACCTCCCCCTCCCACAGCTCCTTCCCCCTCCCCCCTCCCCACCTCTCCTCACCTCACCCCCCCCAAACTGTCCCTCCTCCGCCTCCTTCTCCCCTCCCCCCATTCGCTCCTCCCGAACCCCTTCCTCGCACCTGCGCCCACCTCTATTCCTCCCCCCTTCCCTCTCCTCCTCCCCCCGCAATGCCCCTCCCCACCGTTCCTCCCGCCCCCTCCTCAACCTCTCTTCCTCCCCACCCCCATCTCCCCCGCCATTCCTACCCCCTTCATCACCTCCACACTCCTCCCCCCTCCCCGTTCCCTCAACCTTTGTTATCTTCTCCACATCGTTTCCCCCCCATCTCCATTCCTCACCCATCCCCCCTCAACCTCCATTTCCCCCCACTACTCCCCCCCTTCCCCTCAACCCCTGTTCCCCCCCACTCCTCCCCCCTCCCCCGTTCCCTCAACCTCCGCCCCCACCCCCCTTCTCCCCACCGTTCCCCTGCCCCCTTCCCCGGGCTGGGGGGGGGGGGGGGGGGTCCGCTCACCGTTCTCCTTGCACAGCACGAAGAGGAAGTCGGCGGCACAGTGCTTGACGTCGGTGTTGATGTGCGTCATCAGACGCACCAGCTTGTTGCGCAGCGTCTCCCCCACCTCCGGCCGGTTCTTCACGTCTCGCAGCGGCGGCAGCACCTGGCGCCGGGGCGGGGGAACATGGATGCGTGACACTGCCGGTCAGAGCCCTTATTCACAACCCCCCCCACCCCACCCAAAATATCCACTCCAAAACTACCAACAAATACTAAACGTACCACCTTTAGACTCCTGGCGGGCACCCGGAAAAGGGACCACATCACCCTGATCCTGGTCTCTCCCCACTGGCTCCCTGTGCAGTTCAGAATCAATTTCAAGCTCCTCCTTTATGTTTACAAAGCCCTTAACGGGCTCGCCCCCACCTACATCAAAAATCTGCTAACCTACCTCACCACCTCCAGGTCCCTCAGATCGGCCGACTTGGGGTTACTGAACATCCCGCGATCTACGCATAAGCTCAGGGGCGACCGACCGCGCCTTTGCAGTTGCAGCTCCTAGACTGTGGAACAGCGTCCCTCTTCCCATCAGAACTGCCCCCTCCATCGACTCTTTTAAGCCGAGACTTATTTCTACTCTCAAACGTTTCTTGAGGTCCTCTGAGGGAGCGCTGTATGTGTATTTATGTATGTATTGTTAGATCTATGTACCACTGTATGTAGCACGTTAGTACCTGCACTGATGTAAAGCGCTTTGGTCAACGAGAGTTGTTTTTAAACGTGATAGAGGAATAAAAGTGACGACTTGACTTGATTGACCTGGTGAGCTACTTGGACCAAAGGGCCCGTTTCCACACTGTGCGACAATGACATCCAGGCCAAAGGAACGCTACATCTTCCCACCAGGCGCCCACTATTTGGGCCCCATATCTGGGGAAGGGCGTGCTGGCTCTGGAGAGGGTCCCGAGTAGTTTTACAAGAACGATCCCAGGAAAGGCTAGAAGTTAGTATTGTTTACTGTCCCGTGTACCGAGGTACAGTGAATGGCTTTTGTTGTGCGCTATCCAGCCAGCGGAAAGACAACGCATGATTACAATCGAGCCGTTTTCAGTGTACAGATACATGAGGAGGGAATAACGTTTAATTTAGTTTAGAGATACAGCATGGAAACAGGCCCTTCGAGTCCCCGCCGACCAGCGATCCCTGCACACTAACACTATCCTACACACACTAGGGACAATTTACACATACACCAAGCCAATTAACCTACAAACCTGCACGTCTTTGGAGCGTGGGAGGAAACAGAAGGTCTCGGAGAAAACGCACGCGGTCACGGGGAGAACGTGCAGACTCCGTACTGACAGCGCCCGTAGTCGGGATCGAACCCGGGTCCCCGGCGCTGTCAGAGGCGGCACCTTTACCGCAGCGCCACCGTGGCCTCTCGTGAAGTGCGAGCTAAAGCCGATCGTGGATAGCCCCGAGGGTCCAGAGAGTCCGAGAACAGGTTCTTACCCGGGAGCGGAGGAACTTGCGGGTCTCCCGGTGGAAGCGCGCGCTCTCCGTCAGCAGGCTGAGGACGGGAGTCAGCGTTTCCCGCAGCTTCAGGCCCTGTGGGACACAAGGTAGACGGTGTGGTACCACAGCAGCAGCAGCAAAGCCGGCACACAGGGAACCATCATCTACTAGCACACCCCACCACAAATCGACCCAGAACCACCCGTCCGTCATTCCCCGCAGGTGTTTGCAGGGAATTCAATAGACAATTGACAATAGGTGCATTCGGCAAGGTGCATTAGACAGTAGGCCATTCGGCATTTCGAGCCAGCACTGCCATTCAAAGTGATCGTGGCTGATCATCCCCAATCAGTACCCTGTTCCTACCTTCTCCCCATATCCCCTGACTCCACTTTCTTTATGAGCCCTATCTAGCTCTCTCTTGAAAGCGTCCAGAGAACCGGACTCCACCGCCCTCTGAGGCAGAGAATTCCACAGACTCACAGGACGCTGTTGAATCTCCTCTTACAGGCGTAACATTCTCAGTTCTAAGCACTTGACTCGGATATAAAATAATTCTTCCTCTTTCTCCTCTGGTTCTTAGATGTCAGGGGGTTATGGGGAGAAGGCAGGTGAATGGGGATGAGAGGGAGAGATAGATCAGACATGATTGAATGGTGGAATAGACTCGATGGGCCGAATGGCCTAAAATTCTGCTCCTTTGATGTGAATTATATTGAGCGTTTGTTCTCTGGTTACAAGCCCCCTACCAACGGGAGTAATGTCTCCATCTTACCAACTCGTGTCCTCGTCTCTGTTCTAAATGGCTTAAACTGTGGCCCCTGGTTCTGGACTCCCGCAACATTGGGAACATGTTTCCTGCCTCTAGCGTGCCCAAACCCTTAATAATCTTATATGCTTCAATGAGATCCCCTCTCATCCTTCTAAACTCCAGAGTGTACAAGCCCAGATGCTCCATTCTTTCAGCATTTGACAGTCCCGCCATCCCGGGAATTAACCTTGAAAACCTACGCTGCACTCCCTCACTAGCAAGAATGTCCTTCCTTAAATTAGGGGACCAAAACTGCGCACAATACTCCAGGTGTGGTCTCACTGGGGCCCATGGGGTTATACCATTAAAAAACTAAATGCTAACTGCTTGAAAGCAGGTCTGCTGAACACAGCGTCAAAGAGCAGCTCGTTTGGGGTTTAGAGTACTGCATTGAAATGCCCTCCGGCCACAGTGAAGTCAAGCTTGAACACATGTAATCAGAAATAGAGTCTTATATGGACACAAAATACTGGAGTAACTCAGCGGGACAGGCAGCATCTCTGGAGAGATGAAACGTCACCCATTCCTTCTCGGCCTGTCCCGCTGAGTTACTCCAGCATTTTGTGTCAACCTTCGATTTAAACCAGTTCTTTCCTGCTCATTGCGTCTTATGGTACAGAAACAGGCCCATCAGCCCAACTTGCCCACCATTATGTCCCACCTACGCTAGTCCCACCTGCCTCAGTTTGGCCCAGATCCCTCGAAACATTTCAAATCCATTTTGGCCCAGATCACTCGATCCTGTCCATTTGGCCCCGTATCCACTTGACCCAGAATTAATGGACGTCCCTTTCGGAAGGAGATGAGGAAGAATTGTTTTGGTCAGTGGGTGGTGAATCTGTGGAATTCATTGCCGCAAAAGGCCGTGGTGAGGCCAAGTCAGTGGATATTTTTAAGGCAGAGGTAGATAGATTTTTGATTAGTACGGGTGTCAGGGATTTGGGGGAGAAGGCAGGAGAATGGGGTTGGGAGGGAGAGATAGATCAGCCATGATTGAATGGCAGAGGAGACTTGATGGGCTGAATGGCCTAATACTTATATTCCTGAAAACCTTTCCTCACCATTTTGGCCCATATCCCTTTAACCATTTCCTACCCATTTTGGCCCATATCCCCGTGTACCTTTCCAATACATTTTGGACCATATACACTCTGTCCATTTTGGCCTATATTTCTTCAACCATTTCCTCCTCATTTTGGCCTGTGTATCTCTGAACCTTTCCTACCCATTTTGGCCCATTTTTCCCCTAAGCCTTTCCTAGCCATTTTTCCCCATATCCCTCCAGGAAACATTCCTATCTATTATTGGAGAGAGGATTTTGTACCGTGTCCATTCTGGAAGGGGGCGATGCGGGGAGAGGCAAGATTGACCCGGGCTTGATGGAAACGGTTCATGTTGTGGGGTAAAGTCCGTGAGGTCACTGTGTCCGGCTCGTGCCAAGACCCACCCGCCCAGTCCTGTCCTGGGGTTGCTGCCCTACTTCCACCTGTGAGCGTTTCCGTACCCGGTCCAGCCTCTTGTCCAGGAAGTCCAGCAGGATGGCCACGGCGTCCATGTTCAGGCCCATGTACTCCACGGAGCCCGGCTTCACCCTCGGGGTGAGCAACACGTCCAGGCAGGCCAGGGGCAGGTTCACCAGCAGGTTGACCGTGTGACTGAGGGGGGAGAGGAGGTGCAGGTTGGTTGAGAGTAACATCAAGTCCCGTCCAACTCAATTCACAGATGACACCATGCTTAGTGGCCACCGTATCAAATCACAACCTTCTGAACCTTCTGAATTTTGTAGTCGGCAGGGCAGTACTCTGCATAACGTCAACCTGGACAATTTGACATTTTTATCAAGCAAATTAACCTACAAACCTGCACGTCTTTGGAGTGTGGGAGGAAACCGTAGATCTCGGAGAAAACCCACGCAGGTCACGGGGAGAACGTACAAACTCAGTACAGACAGCGCCCGTAGTCGGGATCGAACCCGGGTCTCTGGCACTGCATTCTTCTGTAAGGCAGCAACTCTACCGCTGTTCCACCGTGACCGCCCAACGAGACAGAATACCCGGTGAAGGGGATTGAGAACCTCGTGAGCTGGTGTCAAGACAACAGCCTCTCCCACCATGTCAAGCAAGCCAAAGGAGACTGTGATCGGATTCAGGAACTGCCTTGTAAATCTTCCCTGCAACCCTTTCCAGCTTAACATCTTCCGGGCGGCCACGGTGGCGCAGCGGCAGAGTTGCTGCCTTACAGCGCTTTCAGCGCCTGAGACCCGGGTTCCATCCCCACTATGGGTACTTTTTACATGGAGTTTGTACATTCGTCCCGTGGCCTGCGTGGGTTTTCTCCGAAATCTTCGGTTTCCTCCCGCACTCTGCCTCAGAGGGCGGTTCTCCGGATACTTTCAAGAGAGAGCTAGATAGGGCTCTTAAAGATAGCGGAGTCAGAGGGGAAGGCAGGAACGGGGTACTGATTGGGGATGATCAGCCATGATCACATTGAATGGCGGTGCTGGCTCGAAGGGCCGAATGGCCTACTCCTGCACCTACTGTCTATTGTCTACTCCACAGACGTACATGGATGGAGGTTAATTGGCTTGGTGTCAATGCAAGATTGTCCCTAGTGGGTGTAAGATAGTGTTAATGTGTGGGGATGGCTGGTCAGTGCGGACTCGGTGGGCCGAAGGGCCTGTTTCCCCGCTGCATCTCTAAACTAAACTTAATCTTCCGTGTAACAGGGTGACCAAAGTTTGATGGCAGGAATTCAGAAACATTTGGAGCCTGATTCAGACAGGAGCCCTTAAATCGCCACATCCCAGGCCATCCCCACGAGTGGTTTGGGCCTGGAACTTACAGGGCAGGGTTAGGCACTGTTCTGGAGGCACATTTTCAAATCCCACTGAGGCCACTGAGGAATTCAAACTCAGAGAGTTTCATTTTTTTTACTTTAGAAGCACGTCATGGAAACGCGCTCTTCGGACAACCAGGTCCACGCCGACCATTGATCACCTGGTTTGCACCAGTTCTATTGAAAGATATGAGCTACTGGAGAAACTCAGCAGGTCAGGCAGCATCTCTGGACAACCTGGATGGATGAAGTTTCGGGTCGGGATCCGTCTGAAGAAAAGTCCCGACCGAAAACATCACCTATCCATGTTCTCCAGGAGATGCTGCCTGAGCCGCTGAGTTACTCCAGCACTTTATGTCCTTCGTAAACCAGCATTTGCAGTTCCTTGTTACCCTACATACTACAGGCAATTCACCTACATAGAAAATAGGTGCAGGAGGAGGCCATTCGGCCCTTCGAGCCAGCAACGCCATTCATTGTGATCATGGCTGATCGTCCCCAATCAATAACCCGTGCCTGCCTTCTCCCCATATCCCTTGATTCCACCAGCCCCCAGAGCTCAATCTAACTCTCTCTTAAATCCACCCAGTGATTTGGCCTCCGCTGCCCTCTGTGGGAGGGAATTACACAATTTCACAACTCTCTGGGTGAAAAAGTCTTAAATGGCCTCCCCTTTCTTCTAAGACTGTGGCCCCTGGTCATCCTTTGGAATGTGGGGGGAAACTGGGGCACCCAGAGGAAACCCACGTGGGTCACAGGGAGAACGTGCAAACTCCACACAAACGGCAGCCGTAGTCAGGATCGAACCTCGGTCTCTGGCGCTGTAAGGCAACAACTCTACCCGTGTCACCATGCCGCCCAATGTGGCAGCAGCTCTACCCGCTGCACCCGCACCACCACTTGCCCCTTCCTTGA
Source organism: Raja brachyura (assembly GCA_963514005.1). Next base: position 8,892,266 of record OY740817.1, read on the forward strand.
GTGAAGTGGGGCAAACAGCTCCGAGCTCGGACAGCTTTGACCAGTTGAGGCTTACCCATGGAACTCCTGTGTCCTCTCCATGTTCTCCGTGTGGGTCAGCAGGCAGTGGCGGAGGACAACTGCCAGGTGGCGGTAGAGAGCCGCCTCCTCCTGCAGGCACAACGTTAGAATGCAAGTGGGTTACACAAAAAGCTGGAGAAACTCAGCGGGTGCAGCAGCATCTAAGGAGTGAAGGAGATAGGCGACGTTTCGGGTCGAGACCCTTCTTCAGACTTGAGATGTCAGAAGATGAGCAATATCCCTCAAGAAATACAATAAAACCTCGTTATTATGGACACTAGAACAAATTTCGGTTGTAGTGGACTGTCACATTAAGAACACAGGGCGCTAGTTTCACTGCGGAGGCCATGGAGGCTACTAGTGGTTTGTTTAAGAAAGAACTGCAGATGCTGGAAAATCGAAATGTAGACAAAAATGCTGGAGAAACTCAGCGGGTACAGTAGCATCTATGGAGCGAAGGAAATAGGCAATGTTCGTTGACTAGCCATTGAGGTTGACTAGCCATAGAAGTTGACAAGCCATTGAGGTTGACTAGCCATTGAGGTTGACAAGCCATTGAGGTCGACAAGCCATTGAGGTCGACAAGCCATTGAGGTTGACAAGCCATTGAGGTTGACAAGCCATTGAGGTTGACAAGCCATTGAGGTCGACAAGGCATTGAAGTCGACAAGCCATTGAGGTTGACAAGCCATTGAGGTCGACAAGGCATTGAGGTCGACAAGCCATTGAGGTTGACTAGCCATTGAGGTCGACAAGCCATTGAGGTTGACAAGCCATTGAGGTCGACAAGCCATTGAGGTTGACAAGCCATTGAGGTCGACAAGCCATTGAGGTCACCTAGCCATTGAGATTGACAAGCCATTAAGGTTGACAAGCCATTGAGGTTGACAAGCCATTGAGGTTGACAAGCCATTGAGGTTGACAAGCCATTGAGGTTGACAAGCAATTGAGGTTGACAAGCCATTGAGGTTGACAAGCCATTGAGGCTGCCAAGCTATTGAGGTTTAGCTAGATTTTTTATTGAAGGATCAAATAATTGGCTCGGACGAGGGTATTAGCTGTAAAGAGAGGTTTGACAAACTTGGATTGTTTTCTCTGGCGCGTCAGAGGTTGAGGGGAGACCTGATAGAAGTATATAAAATTATGGGAGGCTTAGATAGGGTAGATAGTCAGATCCCTTTTCCCAGCGGCGGTGCCGTGGTAGAGTGTGTAGAAAGGAACTACAGATGCCCTCATGCTTTATTCCACCCACCGCCCGCCACCCCACCCCACCCCATCCCCACCGCCCCCTCCTATCTCTGCACCCACATACACATTCCCCCATCTCTCTCACCCCTCCATCTCACTACCCCCCCATCCTTCATCTCCCTCCCGCCTCCCCTAACTGGTCCACTCCACACTATATCCCATCTCCCTCCCCCTCCCCACCACCCCTACTGGTACTGTCACTGTATGTCATGTTGTTACTTGTGGGCAGAGCACCAAGGCAAATTCCTTGTATGTGAATACTTGGCCAATAAACTTACTGACTTACTTGTCCCCATCTATCTCCCTACCCCCTCCCCTCCTCTCTTCCCTTCCAACCTCCTCCAGCTCCTCCTCTATTCCATAACCCCCCGCATTCCACCTCCAACCCTACCTATCCCCATCCATCTCATCACCCCCTCCCCTCCACAAAGAACTCTCCCCGTCCACCTCATCACCCCCTCCCCTCCACCCAGTACTCCAACCCCCCCAACTCCAAACACCTACATCTTCCCCTCTCCCTTCCCTCCCCTCTATTTCCTTCCTCCTCCCCCCTCCTTCACCCTCTGTCCCTTCCTCCATCTCGCTGTCTCCATCCACCGCCAGCCCCAGGGGTGAGGAGGGGAGGCGTCGTCTCCTTGCCTCGTCCACCTGCCTCCGGTTGGTGTCGAAGGTGATGTTGAAGAGGATCTTCAGCACCTCCATGGCGCGCTCGGTGTCGTGGCGCCTGAGCGGCCTGTGGCGCGGCCCGGCAGTGGCGGCGGCATCGGCAGCAGCGGCCTCCCCCATCTCCTCCTCCTCCTCCTCCCCCATCATCATCATCATCATCCCGGCCTCTCCGTTCCCGGCCCCCGGCCCCAGGCCCAGCGCGGCCTCCAGCGCGGCGGTGAGCAGCGCCAGGCCTCGGAGCTGGCGGCCGAGCTGCAGCCGGGCGTCGACACTCAGCGCCGTCAGGAGGAACATGAGGCGGAGCTCGTAGAAGCGGGGGTCGGGGAGGCCTCCAGCTCCAGGCCCCGGTCCAGGCCTGTCCCGGGCCCCGCGTTTGAGGTGGGCGGCCAGGCCCCGCAGCAGCCGCAGCTGCTCGGCCGCGTCCCGGGCGGCGGGGCTGTTGTACACCGTGTTGCACAGGCACTGCAGGGCCTCGCACGCCACCTCGGCGTCGGGCGGCCTCCTCTCCCCCTCCTCCTCCTCCTCCTCCTCGTCCCCGTCCTCCTCGCCGCCGGCCTCCAGCCCCGCCAGCCGCGCCAGCGTCCCCATGCCGCCCCGGCCCGAGAACGGAGCCAGCGCCTGCTTGTCCCGGCTCAGGATGCGGACCGTCTCCAGGCCGGCCAGGCGGCAGGACGGCTGCAGCTCCCGGCCCAGCAGCTTCATAACCAGCTCGCCCATCCTCTGCAAGGCAAGGAGAAAGATGTCAGGACTGTCTTATGAACAAATCTGAGGAAGGACATTATTGCCATAGAGGGAGTGCAGAGAAGGTTCACCAGACTGATTCCTGGGATGTCAGGACTGTCTTATGAACAAAGACTGCATAGACTTGGTTTATACTCTCTAGAATTTAGGAGATTGAGAGGGGATCTTATAGAAATTTACAAAATTCTTAAGGGGTTGGACAGGCTAGATGCAGGAAGATTGTTCCCGATGTTGGGGAGGTCCAGGACAAGGGGTCACAGTTTAAGGATAAGGGGGAAATCCTTTAGGACCGAGATGAGAAGGACTTTTTTCACACAGAGAGTGGTGGGTCTCTGGAATTCTCTGCTACAGAGGGTAGTTGAGGCCAGTTCATTGGCTATATTTAAGAGGGAGTTAGATGTGGCCCTTGTGGCGAAGGGGAACAGGGGGTATGGAGAGAAGGCAGGTACGGGATACTGAGTTGGATGATCAGCCATGATCATATTGAATGGCGGTGCAGGCACGAAGGGCCGAATGGCCTACTCCGGCACCTAATTTCTATGTTTCAGGGTTCACTCTGAAGAAACTTAATTATGCCCCTGTCCCACTTAGGAAACCTGAATGGAAACCTCTGGAGACTTTGCGCCCCACCCAAGGGTTCCGTCCAGTTCCCGAAGGTTTTTGTCCTCCGGCAACCCCTTCAACTAACATCGCAACCGGCTTCGACTAAAAAATTTACCGATTTTTAAAGCGGAAACCACTTTTGACCATTAGGGAGACTGACAAAAACCTCCGGATACTAGAGGAGCGCTTCGAGTATCTTTGCCTACAACCCAGGTATCGCCCGCAACAGTCACTCCAGTGCAACCACACCCTTCATGCAGTGCGATGACCAGAACTGCACAGAAGTGCAGCCTAACTAATTGTCTTGTAAAGTTAAATACATAAGCCATAAGACATGGGAGCAGCATTTTTTGGGGGCTACAGTCATAGTCATAGCAGGTCACCGAAAAACTGGTGACTGGAACCCCCCCCATGAGAATGTCTACAACAACCCACCACCTAATTGATCTCAAGCTACAGCAGGCTGCCGGCAACGGGCGACCCAGTAGGACGTCCACCCACGACAAGCTACGAGAAGGGAAGACAATTCAGCCGCCGGTTGACGTAGGTAGCCGCCAATGGAATTCACCAAAGTCAGCACCGGCGACGACCTACCACAGCCCCTAAGTCAGGAGAAGTCAGGCGACGCTCATTGGCGTCGAGCCAACTGTCGCCGAAAGTTCGCCCTTGGGAGATACCGACTGCATTTCGTTGTCTCTGTATTGTACACTGCACAATGACAATTGAAGATTGAATTGAATTGAATTGAAAAGTTTAGAACATTTCAAAACCAGCGCCAACCAGAAAGACGCTACGATTCTTTGGGCGACTGAGGAGACGACTGACGACCATACAGGTGACACCCCGGCGACCTTGTGGTGTCTTCGCCTAAAAAAATCACCTAAGTGTGACAGGGGCATTAGGTCATTCAGCCCATTGAGTTTACTCTGCCATTCAATCATTGCTGATCTATCTTTCCCCCTCAACCCCATTCTGCTGGCTTCTCCTTGTAACCTTTGACACTCTCAAGAATCTAACAATATCTGCTTTAAAAATGCCCAATGACGTCCACAGATCTATGTTCTTCAGGGATGCTGCCGGATCTGCTGGGTTACTCCAGCACTTGGTGGGTTTTTTTTTCCCCCCCAAGCCAAAGCACTTTGTTTTTCTCCTGCTCTGGTAGTCTGGCATTGGCGGAGGCTGTGTCTTACCTCCCTCAGCTTCACCTCCTGCTCCTGGGACTCATCGGAATCAGAGTCATAATCCGAGCTGGAGTGGTAGTCCCGATATTTTGTGATCCGGAACTGGACGCAGTTATGGAATGGAAGCAGGCAAGACAGGTGGAAAATAGAGGGGAGGGAGCATGAATGGAGTCAGTGCAACAACAAAAAAATCACCCTCTCAGGCTTGGAAACCAGAAGCACATCACAAAAGCACACCAACATGGCTACTTCCTTAGGAGGCTCAGGAGGTTCAGCATGTCCCCAACAACCCTCACCAACGTCTACAGATGCATCCCAGCATGGTTCGGGTTCAGCTCCATTCAAGACCGCAAGCAATTGCAAAGAGTTATGGACGCAGCCCAGACCATCGCACAAAGCAACCTCCCTTCCATTGACTCCATCTATAAACAATAGCCAATAGGAATTCTGTTGGAAAGTGAGTAGCATTAGTTCCCTCAATGACAGCATTGAAAGAAAAGTACTCCTTAACGATTCCAGGGAAGCGCCTGATAATAGACAAGAGACTATAGACAATAGGTGCAGGAGTAGGCCATTCGGCCCTTCCAGCCAGCACCGGCCGCCATTCAATGTGATCATGGCTGATCATCCCCAATCAGTACCCCGTTCCTGCCTTCTCCCCATATCCCCTGACTCCGCTGTCTTTAAGAGCCCTATCTAGCTCTCTCTTGAAAGTATCCAGAGAACCGGCCTCCACCGCCCTCTGAGGCAGAGAATTCCACAGACTCACAACTCTCTGTACGAGAAAAAGTGTATCCTCGTCTCCGTTCTACACTTCACGCTGCCTCGACAAGACCAGCAGCATAATCAAGGACCACCCTCGCCCCCGGTCACTCCCTCTTCTCCCCTCTCCCATCGGGGAAGAGGTACAGAACTGTGAAAACGCACACCTCCAGATTCAGGGACAGTTTCATCCCGGCTGTTATCAGGCAACTGAACCATCAGAACCATCACCAACTAGAATGCAGTCTCGACCTACCATCTACCTCATTGGAGACTTTGAGCTATCTCTTATCAGACTTTATCTAGCACTAAATAATATACCCTTTACCCTGTATCTGTACATTGAGGTTGTAATCATGATTGTAATCATGCACCGTCTTCACGTTGACTGGATAGCAAAAAGCTTTTCACTGGAAGATGTGCAGCAGAGAACACACAAAGTGCAGGAGTAACTCAACGGGTTAGGCAGCATCTCTGGATGACATGGATATCCATTCTTCTGAAGAAAGGGCCCCCACCCAAAATGTCTATCCATGTCTTCCAGAAATACAAAAAACATAGAAAAATAGTAGGCCATTCGGCCCTTCGAGCCAGCACCCCCATTCAATACAATCATGGCTGATCATCTAAAATCAGTACCCCGTTCCTGCTTTTCCCCCCATATCCCTTGATTCCTTTACCTCTAAGAGCAAAATCTAACTCTCTCTTGAGAACATCCAGTGCATTGGCCTCCACTGACTTCTGTGGCAGAGAATTCCACAGATTCACAACTCTCTGGGTGAAGAAGTGTTTCCTCACCTCAGTCCTAAATGGCCTACCCCTTGTTCTTAAACTGTGACCACTTTGGTTCAGGACTCCCCCAACATCGGGAACATTTTCCCCGCATCTAGCCTGTCCAATCCTTTTAGAATTTTATATCTTTCTATAAGATCCCCTCTCACCCTTCTAAATTCCAGTGATTAAAAGCTCAGCCGACCTATTCTTTCATCATATGTCTGTCCTGCCATCCCAGGAAATTAACCTGGTGAACCTACGCTGCACTCCCTCAAAAGCAAGAATGTCCTTCCTCAAATTAGGAGACCAAAATGGCACAGTGTACTCCAGGTGCAGTCTCACCAGGGCCCTGTACAACTGCAGTAGGACCTCCTTGCTCCTAAACTCAAATCCAGAGATGCTGCAAGACCCGCTGAGTTACTCCAGCACATTGTGCTTTGCTCAGGATTCCCGCATCTGCAGTTCCTCATTTCTTCAGACTATGTTGGAGATAGAATAATTTGTCTTTATTCCCTCATTCCACACCCCCTCCCCCCGTACAGTACTGAGGTAGTGCCACACTGTTGGAAGTGCTATGTTTCCGATCACTCAATAAACCAAGGCTCTTTCTCAGTCTGAAGAAGGGTCACGACCCGAAACGTCACCTATTCCTTCGCTCCATAGATGCTGCCTCATCTGCTGAGTTTCTCCAACATTTTGGTCTACCTCTTTCTCAGTTAGTTTGGTTTAATTTAGAGATGCAGTGTGGGAAGAGGCCTTTCAGCCCACCAGGTCCGTGCCGACCAATGATCACCCTAACACAAGTTGTTCTATCCGACTCACTAGGGGCAATATATAGAAGCCAATTAACCTAAACACCTGCAGGTTATTGGAATGACTAAAGCCCCCGTCCCACTTATGTGTCCTTGGCATGCTAATTACACAACCTCGTGGTCGCGTTGAGACGCGACGGTCCCGCGAAGGTCGCGCGCGATTTCACGCGCCCGCACAACCGTCTGGACGCCATTTGAAGATGGACACAAAATGCTGGAGTAACTCAGCGGGACCGGCAGCATCTCTGGAGAGAAGGACTGGATGATGTTTTGGGTCGAGAATCTTCTTCAGTCTGAAAGAAGGGTCTCGACCCGAAACGTCACCCATTTCTTCTCTCCAGAGATGCTGCCGGTCCCGCTGAGTTACTCCTGCATTTTGTGTCCATCTTCGATTTTCTTGGCCCCGCTCTGGGAAGTAGAAGTGGGGGCGGATCCAGATCCGCAACGGCCGTGAGCCCCAGGCCGAGCTCGGCGATCGTTTGCCTGCTTCTGCTGCTGTCGGAGGTGAGACGTTGCGTCGTGCCAGGGTCCTGGGCCTGTCCCACTTTGGCCGTCAGTTCCGCGGCAGGCCGTTGGCGCGCGAAGATTTCGTTCACTACAAAAATTTCGAAGCCCCGAGCGATGTCGCGCACAACTACATACCCCTCCGCGCTTCTACGTGGGACCGGCCCCGCGCGGCCTCACGATGCCCGTGCGCCTCAACACAACGATCGTGTAATTTTCATGCCAAGGACACGTAAGTGGGACAGGCCCTTAAGGTACAGTGAAAAGCTTTTTGTTTTGTGCTATCCAGTCAGCGAAAAGACTACACGTGACTACAAGCCGTCCACAATGTGCAGATGCAGGATAAAATGTGTAACATTTAGTGTAAGATAAAGTCCAGTCAGCACAGTGGCGCAGCGATAGAGTTGCTGCCTCACAGCGCTAGAGACCCGGGTTCAATCCAGGCTGCAGAGTTTGTGCGATCTCCCTGTGACCACGAGCGAGGGTTTTCTCTGGCTGCGGGATTATCGCTGATCAGTGAATTAAACATCTCCCAAATCAGAGGCAGTACCAGTGATGTTATGCACACAAGCTGAGGGAAAACTACTGAAGCAGAGTATATTAAGCAAGCAACAATGTGTGATCCGGGTGACTGGGTGGGAACCAGTCACTTTGCTGAGGCAGAGATCTATGCTTTGCAGATTATCTACAATACACTCGAGCGGTGATAGATAAGAAGCCAAGCGATATATTTACCTCTTCCTGCCTTTCAAACTGGTGAGTTGACAGCAGAATGAAACAGAGAAAGTCAAAAGACATTGTGTGGTGTCCATTGCATGATTTTAGTCACTTTCCTTGCATTTGTTTTAGAAAGAGCTGCAGATGCTGGAAAATAGAAAAATCTGAGTTTCTCCACAAAAATGCTGGAGAAACTCAGCGGGTGAGGCAGCATCTATGGAGCGAAGGAAAGGTGACGTTTCGGGTCGAGACCCTTCTTCAGTCTGATTGGGGGGGGGGGGGCGCGCTTCTGGAGAAAAGGAATAGGTGGCGTCATAAATGATAGGAACAGAATTAGGGCCATTCGGTCCATCAAGTCGACTCCGCCATTCAACTATGGCTGATCAATCTCCCTCTCTCAACCGCATTCTCCTGCCTTCTCCCCATAGCCCCCTGATACCCCGTACTAATCAAGATCGTTTTGGGTCGAGACCCTTCTTCAAACTGAGAGTCATGGGAAAGGGAGACGAGAGATATAGACGGTGATATAGAGAGATATAGAACAAATGGATGAAGGATATGTAAAAACTAATGATGATAATGGAAACAGGCCAATGTTAGCTGTGGGCTAGGTGAAAATGAGTGACAGACAATGAGACGCAACAGGATGACTTTGAACTGTGGTCTGGTGACCCTACTCACCTTCCTCCTCTCCCGTGCCTCTGCATTGAAGAAGAAGCACTGAGCGTACTGCGGGAGAAAGCAGAGAAACAATGTTATTTGCTTCGGGGAGAGAGAACCCAAGAACTTTGCAAAGCTTTAAACCCCTGTCCCACGGTATGAGTTCATTCCAAGAGCTCTCTCTCCCGAGTTTGCCCTGATTCGAACTCGGAGATTTACGGTAATGGCCGCTCGTCGGTACTCGGGGCGCTCGTGGACATTTTTCAACATTGTTGAAAAATCTTCACAAGTCTTCCTCGTGCTTACCTACCGTTAGCGAGTCTTCCCGAGTACCTGCCGTTAGCACTAAGAGACGTCCCGGAGCTCCGACGTACCCGCTACGTTCATTCTCCGTGCTTACCACGAGTTTGATTTTTTTAAAACTTGGGAGAGCTCTTGGAATTAACTCGTACCGCGGGAAAGGGCTATTATTTGTGAAATTAAAATGTGTTAAAAACCTAGTTTTCGGTTTGGAGATAGTGCATGGAAACTGACCCTTCAGCCCATCGAGTCTGCGCTGACCAATGATAACCCGTTCACACTGGTTCTATGTTATCCTGCTTTCTCATCCACTCCCTGCACACTCGGGGAAATCTGGAGGCCAATTAACCTACAAAACTGCGTGTCTCTGGGATGTTGGGATAAAACCGGAGCACCCGGGGGAAACTCACGGGGAGAGCGTACAAACTCCGTACGGACAGCACCCGTAGTCAGGATCGAACCGGGGTCCCTGGCGTTGTAAGGCAGCAACCCTACCGTTGCTCCACCGTGCGGCCCATGTGTAGTCACAGTGAGGACGTGCAAACTCCACGCAGACAGAGTCAGTGGGCAGAACTGTCGGGAGATGGGGATTAGTTTAACTTTAGAGACAAACAGCGCGGAAACCGGCTCTTCGGCCCACCGAGTCCGTGCCGACCAGCGATCACCTGTACACTAGTTCTATCCCACACACCAACGACAATTAAACGAAGCCAAGCAACCTACAAACCCGCACGCCTTTAACATGTTGGTGGAAAGCAAGACTTTCATTGTCCTATCTGGGACACATGACAATAAACTCTCTTGAATCTTGAAACCGGAGCACCCGGAGCAAATCCGCATCGACATTCATGCTCAAAAGGAACGGTGGGATTTAATGATGGTGAGATGATAAATTAAGCGGACCAGTGCGGGAATTCCACAGCCGCCTAGAAGATCCTCTGGAAACCTGCACCTGTTTCACTAGCAGCCGGGCAGCCTTTCCTGTGCAGCCTGCAATAGTTAGCCTGCAATGCTGACCAGTGCAGCTGCTGCAATGGCGCAGTGATTCGGTAAGGTGAGATCACGTAAGATGCGCGTTTCACGGCGCTGGGCCTGTACTCGTAGGATATTAGAAGGATGAGGGGCGGAAGGGGAACCTCATTGAAAATTGCCCGAATAGTGAAAGACCCGGATAGAGTGGATGTGGAGAGGATGTTTCCACTAGTGGGAGAGTCTAGGACTGGAGGGCACAGCCTTAGAATAAAAGGATGTATCTTTAGAAAGGAGATGAGGAAATGGGGAACTGGAAGCAAGTAAAACAACCCAACAACTCTGGGATCAGTGCAGATGCGGCATGTTGGGCGGTGTGGGCAAATTGGGCAGAACGACCTGGTTCTACCCTGTATGACTCTAATCACGAATTACTTAAATACCTCCCACTTAAGTACCCTCTGTGCACCTCTCCCAATGAGCCATCCCCCGAACATACACCCTTAGTCTGGGGGAAAAGGTTCTGACTGTCTACCCTATCTACGCCACTCATAATGTTATACAACTTCTATCAGGTCTCTCCTCAACCACTGTCGGTCCAAAGAGAACAATCCAAGTTTTTACTAAATGAATCCAGACTGTGCCGCTCCCACCCGAGAAACAATGCAGAACCCCTGCAGCACTGCACTGGAGCACCTAACTTGCATTTGCAAGCATCTTAAGATATACTAACGGTGGCGCAGCGGTAGAGTTGCTGCCTTATGCCCCTGTCCCACTTAGGAAACCTGAACGGAAACCTCTGGAGACTTTGCGCCCCACCCAAGGTTTCCGTGCGGTTCCCTGAGGTTTTTGTCCTCCGGCAACCGCCTTCAACTAGCAATCAAACCGGCTTCGACTAAAAAATTACCGATTTTTAAAACGGAAACCTCTTTCGACCATTAGGGAGACTGACAAAAACCTTTGGGAACCGCACGGAAACCTTGGGAGGGGCGCAAAGTCTCCAGAGGTTTCCGTTCAGGTTTCCTAAGTGGGACAGGGGCATTACAGCGCCAGAGACCTGGGTTCGATCCTGACAATGGGTGCTGTACGTACGTTCTCCCCGTGACATGCGTGGGTTTTCTCCTGCTGCTCTGGTTTCCTCCCACACTCCAAAGATGGCCAGGTTTGTAGGCTAATTGGCTTGGTATACGTATAAATTGTCCCTAGTGTGTGTAGGATAGTGTTAATGTGCGGGGACCGCTGGTCGGTGCGGACTCGGTGGGCTGAAGGACTTGTTCCCGCGCTGTATCTCTAATAATAAAATAATAATGCCACGCTGTATCACTAAACTAAATTAAAGGATCTGAATAAACCCAATACCTTCTGACTCTATCATCGTTAGTATCCCGACCTAGAATCACACTTGACAATGTTAAAGTCCAGCTCATCGTCAGAGATAAATCTTTTTGTTGGCAGTGGGTTTGCAAGAGATTAAAATTAAGAACACTGACATTTTATAACAAACCACAGGTTGGCCCACAGGGAAAAAATGCGATTGCATTTTCCATTGTTCACTGAATCTTATGGCGTATTAACATCAGTAATCCCAAAATAACCAGAGGCTCCGGGTGGATGCCCTCCTCTGGAACATTACATCGTGGGGATTCACTGACATTTGGAAACGGGGTGGATTTTTGCATTATGTCCTGCCTCGTGTGTGTGTGTGTGTGTGTGTGTGTGTGTGTTTATGTGTGTGTTCATGTGTGTGTGTGTGTGTGTGTTTATGTGTGTGTGTGTTTGTGTGTTCGTGTGTGTGTGTTTATGTGTGTGTGTGTTTATGTGTGTGTGTGTGTGTGCGCGTGAGTGTGTGTGTGTTTGTGTGTTCATGTGTGTGTGTGTTTGTGTGTTTATGTGTGTGTGTGTGTGTGTGGGTTATTTTGTATATGCATGCTTGCCTCAGGGTTTGGGGGGGGAGGGAAGGAGAGGGGAGGGGAGGGCAGGGGAGCTGAGGGGAGGAGGAGAGGGGAGAGGAGAAGACAGGAAGGGAGGGGAGCTGAGGGGAAGGGAGAAGACGAGGAGAGGAAAGGGGAGGAGAGATGAGATAGATGGTGGGGAGGGGAATAGGGGAAGGGGTGGGGAGGCAGGGGAGCTGAGGGGAGGAGAAGAGGGGAGGGGAGAAGGGGGAGGGAAGAAGATGGGGGGAGAAGGGACGAGAGAAGGGGGGAAGAAGAGGGGAGGAAAGGGGAGGAAAGGGGAGGAGAGATGAGATAGGGGAGGGGAGAGAGGGAGAGATGGAGCCGGTGAAACATTCTGTTCTGTCATTAATGTGGGCAGCAGTTGCACAGAGAGGCATTGAATGTGAGCAACAGGAAGCAGTTTGCTAACGCAGTGCTGTCTTCCTCTCTGTGTGAGGCAGGCTCCTCACCTCCTTATTGAAGTCCAGCAGGGCCCTCTGTATCGCGTCCTGCTCTCCATTTTGCAGGATGTCCATTAATGCTTCCAGCTCCATGGTTGTCGGCCCCAGGGGTGAAGTCAGGACCCAGAGAGCGAGCTCCTCCTCCCCGCTGTCAGACAGCTCCACCACTCGCTGCCAAATCCCTCTCCCTCCCTCTTTCTCTCTGTGGCTTCACTCTGACATCAGCACGATGGGAGGAGGGAACCATCGCTCCCATGGCAACCGGCTCTCTCTCTCTCTCTCTCTCACATTCATTCACACACACATATTTACACACACGCATATTTACACACTCACACACACATATTTACACACACACACATATTTACACACACACACACACACACACACACACACATATTTACACACACACACATATTTACACACACATTCACACATACACACATATTTACACACACACACGTATTTACACACACATTCACACATATTTACACACACACGTATTTACACACACATTCACACATATTTACACACACACATATTTACACACACACACATACACAAATTCACACACATACATTCACACACACACACACAAGTTCACAAACACATTTACGCACATACATACACAAATTCACACACATTCACACACACATATTTACACACGCACACATATTTACACACACACACATACATTCACACATACACATTCACACACACACACATTCACACACACACATTCACACACATACATTCACACATACACATTCACACAAACACATTCACACACACATATTTACACACACACATACATACACATATTCACACACATAATTACACACACACACCGACATTCAAACACACACATGCATTACAGTCATTCACATATACACAGATAAACACACACACACACACACATTCACACACACAGACATATAAACACACACACACACACACACACAGCAGAGACCACACACACAACAAAATATATACACGCACATACACACTCATGGCACCCGTTCACTCACACGCACACACAGATATACATGCACACACACAAACATATACACACATACAGACACACATTCACACACTCTTACAGTGACACATACACACATACCGACACACACATTGGTACCTATACACATACAGAACACACAAATACATACACAGACACACACACACACTAAGACGCACAGACACGCACATATAGACATACACAGGCATACAAATACGCACACACACAGAGACATTCACACACACACACACACATACACACATGCAGACATTCATTCACAGACACACTCCTACTGTGTTACACTCCATTACTTAACGCTTCAATATCCCCCGTTGGAAATTAGTGAGGAATCCCTTTACAGCAGAGCTGCATTTTGTGTCTGATCTGACAGTTTCTGTTTTTAAAAAAAAAAACAAATGAATTCACAGGTAAACAAAAACGCTGGAGAAATTCAGCGGGTGCGGCAGCATCTATGGAGCGAAGGAAATAGGCAACGTTTCGGGTTGAGACCCTTCTTCAGAGTTCACACTTGTTTTCTTATCAATAGGTGTGGTAGTTGGACATAGGCTAGAGGCGAGCACAGAAAGGCAATGATTTAAAGCAAGAGGAAATGGTTGCAAATGAAATTCTCTTTTATTTGTAGAGAGGAAGCATAGACAATAGGTGCAGGGGTAGGCATTTTGGCCCTTCGAGCCAGCACCGCCATTCAATATGATCATGGCTGATTATGCAAAATCAATACCTTGTTCCTGCTTTCTCCCCATATCCCTTTAGGCCGAAGAGCTAAATCTAACTCTCTCTTGAAAACATCCAGTGAATTGGCCTCCACTGCCTTCTGTGGCAGATAATTCCATACATTCACAGAGCAGCAGGTGGAGCTGCTGCCTCTGCTGCGCCAGAGACCCGGGTTCGGTCCTGACTATGGGTGCTGTCTGTGTGGTGTTTGCACGCTCTCCCTGTGGCCCGGTTGGTTTGCTCCGGGTGCTCCGGTTCCATACAGGGCGTGCAGGTTGGAAGCTCGCCCCACATGCCTCCCGGGGACTGTGGGGAAGTCGGGCGGCGAGGCCTGCCTGGGCCATAGGAGCCTCGGCGGTGGGAGCCTCAGCGGTGGGAGCCTCGGTGGCAACTGGGGCCTCGGTGGCGGTGGGGCCTCATGGTCGACCCGGAATCAGCGGTCAATGAGCATGAGGGGGAAGGGGAAGACAATAGGGACCCGGCATGGGGGGACTGGTGGACTGGTGCAATACGAACAACCTGATCCTAAATGTCGAAAAAACAAAGGAGGTCATCGTGGACTTCAGGAAAAACCAGCAGAGTCCCACACCACTTCACATCAATGACAGCGATGTGGAGGTGGTCAGTAGCACTAAGTTCCTGGGGGTGCAGATCACTAACAGTCTGACCTGGTCAAATAACATCTCATCAACAGTTAAGAGAGCGCAGCAGCAGTTGCACTTTCTGCGCTGGATGAGAAGAGCTCACCTCCCCCATCCCATCCTCACCACTTTCTACAGGGGCACCATGGAGAGTATTTTGACCAGCTGTATCTCTGTCTGGTTTGGGGACTGTAAAGCATCTGACTGGAAGTCCGTGCAGAGAGTGGTGAGGACAGCGGAAAAAATCATCGGGACCTCTCTCCCCTCAATCGGGGAAATTACGACCAAACGTTGCGTGTCTAAGGCCAGCAGTATTATAGAAGACCCCACACATCTCCATCACGGACTGTTCACTCTGCTGCCCTCGGGCAAAAGATATCGCAGCGTAAGGAGCAGAACATCAAGGTTCTGCAACAGCTTCTTCCCACGAGCCATCAGACTCCTGAATGCCATGTAATGGGCTGCCACCATTGTCTATTTATCCTTTTATCCATGTTTATCCTTCTGTTAATTATCGTGTTGCACAGGGAGCCAAATGCAACGGAATTTCGTTTGGAACTGCATATATCAATGTATTTCTAAATGACAATAAAGTTTGTTTGACTTTTGACTTTGACTGTTTGACTCTGACTGCCGTGAAGGACGGTGGGAGAACAAAGAGCGACCCGGTGTGGGGAAGGGGGCGGTTACTCTAGTTTATAATCCTCTGCCCAGGGGATAAGTCTGTTTGTTTGTTCATTTGTTCCGGTGAAGCCGCTGCGCACACGACAGCCAGCCAACAGTTTTCACTTTTAATATCAAGATTTTCTGCACCTTGTGTGTTGTTACTGTTCTCAGACCAATTTCCCTCTGGGGATGAATAAAGTTTTATCATATCGTATGTGTAGATGGGTGCTAGAATCTGGGGAGATTTAGTTTAGTTTAACTTTGGGATACAGCGTGGAAACAGGCCCTTCGGCCCGCGGTGTCTGCACCGACCCATGATCCCCGCACATTAACACTATCCTACACATGCTAGGGACAATTTACAATGATTTACAATGATACCAAGCCAAGTAACCTACAAACCTGTACGTCTTTGGAGTGTGGGAGGAAACCTACACAGGGCACGGGGAGAACGTACAAACTCCGTACAGACAGCCAGGAGCCAGGATCGATCCCAGCCACTGTGCCAGGAAGATAGATCAAAGGGGCAGAGTACTGTGTCTCTTCATTCCGAAGAAGGGTCTCGACCTGAAACGTCACCCTTTCCTTATCACCCTGTCCCCGCTGAGTTACTCCAGCATTTTGTGTCTATCTTCGACTTAAACTGGCATCTGCACTTCTTTCTTACGCAAGCGCTGGAGTAGCTCCATGGGTCAGGCAGCATCTCTGGAGTAAAGGGATGGGTGACGTTTCGGGTCGGGACCCTTCTTCAGACTGAAAGAAGGTACCCGACCAGAAATGTCACCTATCATTTTTCTCCAGAGATGGCTCCTGACCCGCTGAGTTACTCCAGCACTTTGTGCCTATCTTCGGTGTATGTAGTTGCTTTCTGCACAAGATCTGGCAAGAATCCTGTTGTGATTGGCGCAGCGGTAGAGTTGCTGCCTTACAGCGCCAGAGACCTGGGTTCTGACTACGTGTCTGTGCGGAGTTTGCACGTTCTCCCTGCACGTTCAGCATGATGGGAGGATATTCACATTCATTTACACACACACATATTTACACACACACACACACACAAATTCACACGCACATTCACACACACACACACACACACATCTTTACACTCACACACATACATACATTCACAAACACACACACACATATTTACACACACACACACACACACACACACACACACACACACACACACACACACACACACATTCACACACACACACACAAGTTGACACACACATTTACACACATACATACACCAATTCACACACATTCACACACAGATATTTACACACATACATTCACACATACACATTCACACACACACACACACATTCACACACACATATTTACACACACATACATACACATATTCACACACATTCACACACACACATAATTACACACACACAAATTCACACACACACATAATTACACACACACACTAATTCACACACACACACCGACATTCAAACACACACACGCATTACAGTCATTCACACATACACAGATAAACACACACACACACACATTCACACACACATATTTACACACACATACATACACATATTCACACACACACATAATTACACACACACAAATTCACACACACACATAATTACACACACACACTAATTCACACACACACACCGACATTCAAACACACACACGCATTACAGTCATTCACACATACACAGATAAACACACACACACACACACACATTCACACACACACACACACAGACATATACACACACACAGAGACAGAGACCACACACACAACAAAATATATACACACACATACACACTCATGGCACCCGTTCACTCACACACGCACACAGATATACATGCACACACACACATACACACACATACGGACACACATTCACACACTCTTACAGTGACACACGCACACAGACCGACACACACATTGGTACCTATACACATACAGAACACACAAATACATACACAGACAGACACACACACACACACACTAAGACGCACAGCCACGCACATGCAGACATACACAGGCATACAAATACGCACACACACAGAGACATTCGCACACACACACACACATGCTGACATTCATTCACACACACACTCCTACTGTGTTACACTCCACAGTATGTAGTGTAGTTGCTTTCTGCACAAGATCTGGCAAGAATCCGGTTGTGATTGGCGCAGCGGTAGATTTGCTGCCTTACAGCGCCAGAGACCCGGGTTCTGACTACATGTCTGTGCGGAGTTTGCACATTCTCCCTGTGACCGCTTGGGTTTCCTCTGGGTGCTCCGGTTTCCTGCCACATCCCAAAGACGTGCAGGTTTGTAGGTTATAATTGGCCCTCAGTAAACTGCCCCTGGTGCGTAGGGGGTGGATGAGAACGTGGGATAACAGAGAGAACTAGTATGAACGGGAGATCGATGATCAGTACGGACTCAGTGGGCTGAAGGGCCTGTTTCCGTGCTGCATCTCTAAACTACAAACAATAACCGGAGTATAACCTTTCCTCTGTGCGAATGCTGTTCGTGGATTTCAGTTCAGCATTCAACACCATTATCCCCCAGCACCTGATAAGCAAACTGGTTCCATTGGGCCTCGGCACCCCCATGTGTAACTGGCTACTGGACTTCCTCACTGACAGACCCCAGTCTGTGAGGGTTGGAAATAACACCTCCAACACCATCTCTCTGAGCACCGGCTCCCCTCAGGGCTGTGTCCTGAGTCCACTGCTGTTCACCCTGATGACTCACGACTGTTGTGCCAGGTTTAGTACAAACCACATCATGAAGTACGCAGATGACACAACAGTGGTGGGCCTCATCAGGGACGACAATGAGCTGGCTTACAGGGAGGAGGTGAAACAACTGGTGGACTGGTGCAATACGAACAACCTGATCCTGAATGTCGAAAAAACAAAGGAGGTTATCGTCGACTTCAGAAAAAACCGGCACAGTCCCACACCACTTCACATCAATGACAGCGATGTGGAGGTGGTCAGTAGCACAAAGTTCCTGGGGGTGCAGATCACTAACAGTCTGACCTGGTCGAATAACATCTCATCAACAGTTAAGAGAGCGCAGCAGCGGTTGCACTTTCTGCGCCGGATGAGAAGAGCTCACCTCCCCCATCCCATCCTCACCACTTTCTACAGGGGCACCATAGAGAGTATTCTGACCAGCTGTATCTCTGTCTGGTTTGGGGACTGTAGAGCCTCCGACTGGAAGTCTGTGCAGAGAGTGGTGAGGACAGCGGAAAAAATCATCGGGACCTCTCTCCCCTCAATCGGGGATATTGCAACCAAACGTTGCGTGTCTAAGGCCAGCAGTATTATAAAAGACCCCACACATCTCCATCACGGACTGTTCACTCTGCTGCCCTCGGAAAAAAGATATCGCAGCATAAGGAGCAGAACATCAAGGTTCTGCAACAGCTTCTTCCCACGAGCCGTCAGACTCCTGAATGCCATTCTCTCTGCATATGACTATCCCGCCATCCCGGGAATGAACCTTGTAAACCGCTGCACTCCCTCAATAGCAAGAATGTCCTTCCTCAAATTACGGGACCAAAACTGCAGACAATACTCCAGGTGTGGTCTCACTAGGGCTCTGTACAACTGCAGAAGGACCTCTTTGCACCTTTACTCAACTCCTCTTGTTATGAAGGCCAACATGCCATTCGCTTTCTTCAATGCCTGCTGTACCTGCATACTTACTTTCATTGACTGATGAACAAGGACCCCCAGATCCCGTTGTACTTCCCCTTTTCCCAACTTGACACCATTTAGATAGTAATCTGCCTTCCTGTTTTTGCTACCAAAGCGGATAACCTCACATTAACACTCCACCATACAGACGCACACCACAAATACTCCCAGCCATACACATTCTCTCCCCCACGCACTCTTCCGCATACTTCCCTCTGTGAGCTCACTCCTGTGCAATTTCACAATCAAATGTTCTGGCTTGCTCACTACAGAATGAAACTTTGTTTGATTTCAGATTAGCTTTATTCAGCTGTTGTCAAAATCCCATTACATTTGCACGACTTCTTATGATACAGAAACAAAAAAAAACGCACACACACAAATAAATAAATAAATATAGGCAGCAACGGTTAATATTGTATGAGACTGGATCTGTTGCAGGAGATATGACCAAGGCCCGCCACCGAGGGCACTGCCAGGGGGTATAAAGGGTGATCGGATAGAACCGGGTCGGGTTAGTGTGATGCAGCATGGATTCGGGCCCTTCGGCCCAACTTGCCCACACTGGCCAACATGTCCCAGCTACGCTAGATTCGGTGTATCTATAAACTCAGCTAAACTAAACTAAACCAGCTTCATCTTGCAGCCTCTGGTGCTTGTATGGTGCCTGTCTCCAACAAGCGAGAACTGCAGGAGGAGGTTAGGGAATGGGGGGGGTGGGGGATGGGGTAACTCAACAGCCTTATGTTGCATTGTGTTAATGAATTGGTGGTAGGTATATGGAACGAGGCGCCAGACATCGTAGATAAGGCAGGTACTATAACACCACTTAAAAGACATTTGTGGACAGGTACATGGATAGGAAATGTTTAGAGGGATGTGGGCCAAACGCAGACAAGTAGGATGAGTGTCGATGGTCGGCATGGGCAAGTTGGGCTGAAGGGCCTGTTTGCATACTGTCTTTGAAATTGGAGTAAATGGCAGTGAGAGATACGCCTGGACCTGGACTGGTAGAGCTAGATAGGGCTCTTAGAGATAGCGGAGTCAGGGGCAGAAACGGGGTACTGATTGCGGATGATCAGCCATGATCACATTGAATGGCTCAAAGGGCCGAATGGCCTAATCCTGCACCTATTGTCTATTGCCTATTGGTCTCTGAGATCAAGTCGGGGCTGGTCCATGGGCTTAGAGCTGAAGAGCGACCATCACCGTGCCCCTCTGGGCTAACCTAGTGATGATGTTACTGATCCCTGGCTTGAGTTGTGGTTGATGATGGCCCCAGTTGTTTGCGATCCTGGGCCAAGGTCACAGGGGTCAGGCAGCTTTCTGAAGCCCATTTGAGCGCAGTGAGTTTGAACAACCATTCTTCAGCTATTCACCAATCTTCCCAGCTCCATCATTAAATCCACAGTGGGCACATCGACAAACAATTGTCAACGTTGCATTGTAATCAGAGGCAGGATTTGGGTGGAACCTGTTGCTATGGTCACAAGAGATGAACATGGGGCGCCATCTTGTCTGCCCCTGTGACCATGGAGACTGTATGATGTGATGTCCAATGTCAAAGAGGAAGGAGACAATTTAGTACAGGATGTGGGAAGTCCTGTACACTACCTAACTATATTGGCAGCCTAGCTCTACAATTATGGACAGTTCTATCAAACCTTTTAGGTTTAGGTTAATATTGTCCCGTGTGCCAGGTTACAGTTTTGCATCCTATCCACACAGATCAGATGTAACCTTATATAAATCCAAATCAATTCAGTACAATAACTAGATTGAAGGGGAAGATACAGAGTCTGAAGAAGGGTCTCAACCCGAAACGTCGCCTATCTCCTTCGCTCCTTAGATGCTGCTGCATTACCCGCTGAGTTTCTCCAGCCTTTTGTGTAACCCCCGAAGATACAGAGTGTTTGGTTTAGTTTAGAGATACAGCACAGAAACAGGCCCTTCGGCCCGCCGAGTCCGTGCCGACCAGCGATCCACGCACACTAACACTATCCTACGCACACTGGGGACACTTTACAATTTTACCAAGCCAAATAAACCTGCAAACCTGCACGTCTTTGGAGTGTGGGAGGAAACCGGAGCACCCGGAGAAAACCCACACGGTCACGGAGAAGGTACAAACTGGGTGCAGACAGCATCGTAGTCAGGATCGAACCCAGGCCACCGCGCCGCCCTTGGTGATAGAAGGGAGCGCAGTTTGTTGGGTGTTGTCAGGAAACGGGTCCAGTTTTCTTTTTTAGTTATGTTAATTTATTATTGTCATGTGTACTGAGGTACAGTGAAAAGCCTGCTATCCAGTCAGCAGAAAGACAATGAATGATTACAACCAAACCATCCACAGTGTACAGATACATGATGAAGGGAATAGTGTTTAGTGCAAGATGAAGTCCGACTAAAGATCTTCCGAGGGTCTCCAATGAGGTAGATGGGAGGTCAGGACCGCTCTCTACTTTTCTGACTTAAGGGCAAGGAGAATGTTTCCTCTGTGAGATTAAAGTGTGGACAGCTCGCTTGTTTAAAACAAAGTTGCTTAGCTTTCGGGTTTTCTTTCTGAGAGGACGTGGCAGTTGAATTTTGAGTTGAGTGGTCAGATCTCTGGATAACTGTCAGAGCCTGTATTAAATTGTCTCCTTCCTGTTTGACATTGAACGTAACATCATAGACGGTCTCCACGGTTACAGGGGGCAGACAAGATGGCGCCATGATCATCTCTAGTGACCATAGCAACAGGTTCCACCCAAACTCTGTCTCCAGTTATAATGCAACGTTGACGACTCTTTGTTGATGTGCCCACGATGGAATTAACGATGGGGCTGGGAAGATTGTGGAATAGTTGAAAAATGTTTTATTTTTTAACTCACCAGGCTTCAGAATAGGATGGAATATGGAAGATGGGGGAGTGAGGGGGGGGGGGGGTCATTGTACGGTGAAGGAGCAATTGTGATGTCCATCTGCTGCAAGAACTTCTGCCCATCTCTATCCCTGCCATCCCTCGAACTCACATCCTTGGCACAGTGGTGCAGGGGAAGATTTGCTGCCTCATGGCACTAGGGACCCGGGTTCGATCCAGACCACGGGTGCTGTTTGTACGGAGTTTGCACGTTCTCATTTGGCCCGAGTGGGATTTCTCCCGGTGCTCCGGTTTTCTCCCACATCCGAAAGACGTACGGGGTTTGTAGGCTGATTGGTTTTAGTAAATTGCCCTTAGTGTGTGTAGGATAGAACTGTAGTGCGGGGTGATCGCTGGTCAGCACGGACCCGGTGGGCCGAAGGGCCTGTTTCCGTGCTGCATC
Organism: Raja brachyura; assembly: GCA_963514005.1. Next base: position 8,914,724 of record OY740817.1, read on the forward strand.
TCTCAATCACTCAAAATCAATCAACTAGTTTGAACGGGTGGTCGATGGTCGGCGCGGACTCTGAAGGTCGAAGGGCCTGTATTTCTCAATCAAAAACCTTGCAATGCATTTGCCAGTAGAGTGAGTCACCCTGGGAAACAGGCCCTTCGGCACGGAAACAGTCCCTTCGGCCCACTGAGTCCGTGCTGGCCAGCGATCACCCCGTACACTCGTCCTATTTACAATTTACTAAAGACCAGTTTTCCAAGGGGCCATTGACGTGGGGGGGGGGGGAAGGTTTATGGGAACACATCCAGTCTCAATGGAAGAGGTTGGGAATGATGGATGCACACAAATAATACAATTGCTAATCCCACCCCTCGAATAAAATGGAGGGGCTGAGTGATGATCAGTTCTGAAGCGATAGTTTGAATGACCTCTTTGGTATACGAGTAGAACAAAAAAACTGAAGCGAGAGGTTCGAGCAAAGGTTGAGAAGGTGTTCCTGCTCTCAAGGCTTCTCAGAAGATCCAGGTGTCAACCCAATCCTGTCCACGTTACTCCAGGTTCCACATTTTGTCAGAGGCTCGTCTTGCGCTTGCTGTGTTTCCAGGCGTTACGGGAGAGACGGAGAGGCACCAGGGAGACGACCCGGGCAAGAAGATGTTGTCTGTCACTGTGTCACATCTGGGCAGGCTCTCCTGTTACTTTGGGGGGGGGGGGGAAAAAGGCAAAGGGAGACGGTCAAAATCCATGGGGCAGACCATCGGGAAAACCACTCCCTCAATCCGACCGCAACCGTAGAACATCGAACAGTACAGCACAAGAATAGGCCTTTCGGCCCACATTGTCTGTGCCGGACACGATTTCAAGACTTAAGGGCCTGTCCCACTTGGGCGCCATTTGCGCGTAATTTACGCGACATCATTTCCGCGTCACGAGGTAGTGATGCTTGGTCGTGCGTGGCGCCCCAGGATTTTAGGATGTACAAAATCTCCGCGTGCCATCTGCGTGACGTGCAAATGACGCCCAATTGGGACAGGCCTGCACATCATCCATATTCCTCTATTCCCTGCATATCCACAAACCTATCCCAAAAAAGACACTTTGCCGCCATCTTACGTGACCCCGCGTGGGTTTTCTCAGAGATCTTCGGTTTCCTCCCACACTCCAAAGACGTGCAGGTTTGTAGGTTAATTGGCTTGGTAAATGTAAAAATTATCCCCTAGTGGGTGTAGGATGGTATTAATGTGCGGGGATCGCTGGTCGGCACGGACCCGGTGGGCCGAAGGGCCTGTTTCCGCGCTGTATCTCTAAACTAAACTCAAACTAAACTAAATCTTTCCCCCTATGGCCTCTGATGTTTGATTCCCCAACTCTGGGCAAGAGATAGGCATGTCTACCCAATCTATTCTTCGCATGATATTGTACACTATTCATCACCACCTCTCCCCCCCCCTTCCAAGAGTGTTTGTGGGAAAGGTCCCCAGATTTCCATCCCTCCCTTTGTATGAAGGCAGCGATGAAACTCTGGGATCCTGGACTCCCCCCCCACCTCTCAGCAGAGGTTGTTGAGCGATGTCCACATTCTCATCTCCCCATGACTGTCTCAGAAACAACTCCAAATTATAAATGGTCCCTAGTGTGTAGGATAGTGTTGGTATTCTGTGTGGTTTGGTCAGTGTGGGCTGACTGGCCTGTTTCCACGCTATATCTCCAAAGTGAAGTCGGTGTCTCGCCAATTATGCCCAACCAGTTTGTGGCAAAACATCTAGAAACAAAGAACTGCAGATGTTGGCTTACACCAAAGATGGACACAAAGTGCTAGAGTAACTTCACATGTCAGGCAGCATCTCTGGAGAACATGGATTGGCGATGGTTCAGGTCGGGTCCTTTCTTCAGACCGGCAGTGTGAATAAAGGTCCCGACCCGAAACGTTACCTATCTATGCTCTCCAGAGATGTTGACTGACCTGTTGAGTTGCTCCATTTACGAAAGAACTGCAGATGCTGGAAAAATCAAAAGTAGACAAAAATGCTGGAGAAACTCAGCGGTTGAGGCAGCATCTGTGAAGCGAAGAAATAGGTGACGTTTCGGGTCGAGACCCTTCTTCAGACTGACGTGGGGGTGGGAGGGGTTGTTGAGTTGCTCCAGCACTTTGTGTCTATCTTTGGCAGACAAGGTGGGGTGGAAGATTGCAACCTTCACGTGGTCCGCCCTGTTTCGACTAATGCAATCAACTCGACGTGCACAAACGGAAGATCAAATAGAACAAGTTGTCCAACAACTTTAGGCTGTGCACGCCACACGAAAGAAGAAAAAGCAGACAAGGTCTAGCCAGGGTCCAGCCAACTGTGACACCCAGTTTGGAAAAAAAAAGTCTAGCCTGTGTCTAGTCAACTTTGCCACACAGGTTGGCAAAATGCCTAGGCAGTATTTAGTCTACTATACCAGCCCCACTCATAAAAATACCTAGCTGGTGTCTAGCCAACTCTGCCAACCAGTGTTGTTCTCCTCGCTTTACAACTAGAAAGCACGTCGTTAAACAGCGGGGAAGTGAGATGCAGCACTGACCTGATTATTGCAGCGTCTGGAAGGCTTGTAACTGGAGGTCCTCGACGAACTGGCGGATAATCCCACAGGAGCGATGATCCATCACGGCTGTGGCTGGCAAGTAGGACTTGTCCGGGGAAAGACTGCAACACAGGAGAAGGGTGACCCAGGTTAGCAAGAGCAAGGGAAGAGGAAGAGGTCCTTCAGCTCCTCTAGTCTGTTCCCCATTTAAGTCAATCATTGCTGAACCGCTCAGCCAATTTGAGGAATTGGCTCAAAATTGGCTGAGCTATTTTGCCAATTTCCCTCAATGCTATTGAGGGAGTGCAGCGTAGGTTTCTTGCTATTGAGGGAGTGCAGCGTAGGTTTACAAGGTTAATTCCCGGGATGGCGGGACTGTCACGTGCTGAGAGAGTGGAGTGGCTGGGCTTGTACACTCTGGGGTTTAGAAGGATGAGAGGGAATCTTATTGAAACATATAACATTATTAAGGGTTTGGGCAGGCCAGAGGCAGGAAACATGTTCCCGATGTTGGGGGAGTCCAGAACCAGGCGCCACAGTTTAAGAATAAGGGGTAAGCCATTTAGAACGGTGACGATGAAACACTTTTTCACACAGAGAGTTGTGAGTCTGTGGAATTCTCTGCTTCAGAGGGCGGTGGAGTATCTTGGATACTTTCAAGCGAGAGCTAGATAGGGCTCTTAAAGATAGCGGAGTCAGGGGATACGGGGAGAAGGCAGGAACGGGGTACTGATTGGGGATGATCAGCCATGATCACAGTGAATGACGGTGACGGCTCGAAGGGCCGAATGGCCTACTCCTGCAGCAATTGTCTATTGTCTATAATGGTTGAATTAAACAGTGGGCAGGAAAGAAGGAGCTGTGTTGCCGTTGAGTATCCAACACAATATATTCATATATGGCCATCAGCTCATCGGTGATAGGAGCAGAATTAGGCCATTCGGTCCATCAAGTCTACTCCGCCATTCAATCGTGGCTGATCTAACTCTCCCCCTCAACCACATTCTCCTGCCTTCTCCCCGTAACCCTTGACACCCGTACTAATCATGAATCTATTGCAGATATGTAGATATAACTGTAGATATAAATGTAGATATAACTGGAGATGTTCAGCTTGTCAGGCAGCATCTTTTTTAGACTTTTACTTTAGAGATACGATGTGGAAACTGTCCCTTCGCCCATCGAGTCCGTGCCGACCAGAGATCACCCTGCACACACAAACACCACCCTACAGACTAGGTGCACCTTTACAATTTTACCAAAGCCAATTAACCTACAAACCTGTACATCGTTGGAGTGTGGGAGAAAACCGGAGCGCCCGGAGGAAACCCACGCGGTCCCAGGGAAAACTGGGTCTCTGGCGCTGTAAGGCAGCAACTCTACCTGTGCGCCACTGTGCTGCCCTCTGGTGGGGAAAGGTATAGAGCAGCAGAGTGGTGTAACCGGCAGAGCCGCTGCCTCACAGTGTCCGTGACCTGCATTCGATCCTGAACTCGGGTGCTGTCTGTGTGGAGTTTACATGTTCTCCATACGACTGCGCAAGTTTCCTCCGGGTGCTCCGATTTCCTCGCACATCCCAAAGACACACGCGTGTGTAGGTCGATTGGCGTACAAATTGCCCCGACAAAGTGTGTGTGGGACAAAGTGGATGTGAAAGTGGAATAATATAGAACTATTGTGAACAGGTAATCGATGGTCAGGCTGGACTCGGTGGGGCTGAAGGGCCTGTTTCCATGATGTAACTCTAAACTAAACTAGAACTAAACTAAACTACAAATGAGATCTGGTGCATCGGTAGGGTTGCCAACTTTCTCACTCCCAAATAAGGGACAGAAGATCAAATTAAGGGACAAATTCAAACACAAAGGAGGGGTGGTGGTGGTGTCGGTGGTAAGCGAAGGTCCGAAGGTCGGACAGCTGGCCGGGCTGCCCACCGAAGGGGCCACGGGCGAGGCGCTGCTGCTGCTGCTGCACTCCATGGGCTGCACTACGTCGGGACGGGTGAGGCGGGGCCGGACGCGGCGCTCCGACCCGACAGTCCCCTCGACCCAAATAGCAGCGGTCAAATACGGGAAACAGGCAGTCCCGTACGGGACAAACCAATTTAGCCCATTATACGGGATGTCCCGGCTAATACGGGGCAGTTGGCAACCCTATGTGTCAGCTATTAATCTCTCTCCCAGTACACCCTCTCAAATCTCTTAAAACTATCCTCTGTAAATTGCTCCTCGTGTTGAGAGTGGATGCGAAAATGGAGTAACATAGAACCTGTGTGAACGGGTGATCATTGGCCACGATGGGCCGAAGGGCCTGTTTCCAAAATACACATTTCAATCAATCCAAATGTACCAAATCAATGATCTGTCGATAGGATCTAATTTGTTATGCCATCCAGGGTGGGGAAGAACTGCAGATGCCGGTTTAAACCAAAGACAGACACAAAATGCTGGAGTAACTCAGCGGGTCAGACAGCATCTCCAGAGAAAAGGAATAGGTGACGTTTCGGGTCGAGACCCTTCTTCAGACTGAGAGTCTCCTCTATCATTGTTACTTTTTGCATATCTTTCATTCATTTGTTCTATATCTCTCTACATCACCGTCTATATCTCTCGTATCCCTTGACGCTCGGTCTGAAGAAGGGTCCCGACCCGAAACGCCACCCATTCCTTTTCTCCAGAGATGCTGCCTGACCCGCTGAGTTACTCCAGCTTTTCGTGTCTTACTTTGTGTTGCATTGTCACTTGTGGCATCAATATACAGTGAGCCAGATCTCCAAGGAGATGTCTCGTTACCTCTTCGCCAGGTAGTAGATGTAGAACCATCTTCTGCAGGGTTGGGCTCGGTGGTGGTGGGTCAGGACCTCCTTCAGCATTGTAGGCACCTCATGCCTCCTCATCAAAAAGTCAAGCGCTTTGCTGAGAATGAGAAGAAAAAGCAGATTTGTTTTGTTTAGAGGTACAGCGCGGAAACGGGCCCTTCAGTCCACCGAGTCCGCGCCGCCCAGCGATCCCCGCACACTAGGGAACACTATCCTACGCACACTAGGGAAAATTTACATTTACACCAAGCCAATTAACCTATGGGCGTCATTGGAGTGTGGAAGATCTCGGACAAACCCCGCGCAGGTGATGGTGAGAACGTACAGACAAGCTCCCGTAGTCGGGATCGAACCCGGGTGTCCGGCGCTGTGAGGCAGAAGCTCTCACTAAGGTACAGTGAAAAGCTTTTGTGTCGTGCTAACCAGTCAGGGGAAAGTATACAATGATTACCAAAGATCCTATAGGGAGCAAGATAGTCCACTCCTTCTAAATGCAATGGGCTGACGTGTAGTACGCAACGGAGCAGAACGTGGGCCTTTTTTTCATCCATTTTAGTAACCCGACCCGACCCGACCCAACCCGACTCGCAGTGTAATCAACGTTGCGGGGGAACAGTTTGTGTTAATAAATTATAATTCTGATAATGAGGAGAAGATTTTTACCAAATGACTTTTATTTTTACGAGGATGTTTCTGTAACCGGCTCCCGTCTCCGCACTAGTTATCTTTGCTCCGCTACGGGATCTTTGGTGTGGAGACGGAAGCCGGTTACGGGAATGGGGCCTAAAATTACCCATGAATCTGCCCATGACCGTACCACATCTTTTTCGTCGAGTGGTCTATCTTGCTCGCTGTAGGATCTTTGGTGATTACAATCGAGCCATTCACAGTGTACAGGCACATGATAAAGGGAATCAAATTGGTTATGTGGAGTCTGCCAAAGTTTCACGATGTTTGTTGTACAGAAAACACAGTGTTAATTTGCACACTGCAAGGTTAGAATGTTATCAGGCATCTGAACCGTGCTCTCACCAACTAGAGAGCAGCCCTGACTCGGAATAAAAGGCTGTATCTTTAGGAAGGAGATGAGGAGGAATTTCTTTAGTCAGAGAATCTGTGGAATTTATTGCCACAGATGGCGTTGGAGGCCTTGTCTTTCGGTATTTTTAAAGCGGAGACAGATAGGTTCTTCATTAGAATGGGGTGTCAAGGTTTAGGGGGAGATGGCAGGAGAACGGGGTTGAGAGGGAGAGATAGATCAGCCATGATTGAATGGCGGAGTAGACTCGATGGGTCGAATGGCCTAATTTTTCTCCTATGACTTATGAGGCAACTAACGGTGGAGCACGTCAAATCCCAGATGTGTACGAGGCCAACGTCATGAAGTGATATTTGATCAGGGTTACCACGAGCTTGGGCACAAAATGCTGGAACAACTCAGCGGGTCAGGCAGCATCCCTGAATAGAAGGAATGGGTGACGTTTTGGGTCGAGACCCCTCCTCAGAGTCAGGGAAGATGGAGTTACAGAGATATGGTGTGAAAACAAGAGATCAAAGGGGACGATGTCCAGGGAAAATGTTGAATAGATCGTTGTTAGCTTAGGGAGGTTGACAACGAGGCATACAAAGATAAAATTTAATCAGGAGGAAAGTCAGACTGTTTGGAGAACTAGGATGGGGGAGGGATGGAGAGAGGGAAAGCAAGAATTACTTGAAGTCAGAGAAATCAAAAATTATAAGCTGCCCAAGTGAATTATGAGGTGATTTTCCTCCAATTTGCTCTGGGCCACATTCTGACAGTGGAGGAGGCCCTGGACAGAAATGTCAGTGTGGGAATGGGAGGGGGAGTTAAAGTGTTCAGCAACCGGGAGATCATGTTGATCTAGGCGGGCTGAGCGGAGGTGTCTATCTCCGGTGTAAACCAGCATCGGCAGTTCCTTCCCACACATGATAGCTGGGCGGGTTTGGCTCCAAGGAGGAAAGGGAGGCATTGGGACATAATTCCAAATCCTGACGGGGTCAGGGATCTCGGGAATGATCTCGGATGGCCGGGGAACAACAGGAAAGGTGAAACAAGTGCTGGAGAAGCTCAGCGGGTGCAGTAGCATCTATGGAGCGGAGGAAATAGGCAACGTTTTGGGCCAAAACCCTTCCTCAGACTGATGGAGGGTGGGGGGTGGTGGGGGGGGGGGAGGGGGAGACGAAAGGAAAAAGGAGCAGGAGGAGCCCGAGGGATGAGGGAGAGCTAGGAAGGGGAGGAAACAACAAGGGCTAACGGAATTGGGAGAGTTCAATGTTTATGCCACTAGGGTGCAGACTGCCCAAGCGGAATATGAGGTGCTGCTCCTCCAAATTACGGTGGTGCTCACTCTGGCCGAAACAAGGTTGGGAGCAAGGATCCAACATCACCTCGCGTTAGATGGTGTTCCTAAGGTCAGAAGAAAGGAAATGTTGCCCTTGGATGATCATTCATTCACTCACCCTCCTTCACGTGACTGGAAGGCTGACTGAAGGTCCTGCATGTTCTGCAGTGTGGCCGGTGATCCTCCGTCCTCTCCCTCATTCAGATGCCTCTTCACCTTCCCAGGGGTGGAACTCGCACTGGAACTAAAATGCACACCCTAATTTAGAAACAGGCCCCTCGGCCTACCGAGTCTGCGCCGACCAACTTGCACCATCCTACACACACTCGGGACAATTTTTACCCGAACCTGAACGTCTTTTGGATGGAATGTGGGAGGAAACCGGAACACCCGGAGAAAAAATCCCACCCGAGTCACAGGGAGAACGTACAAACTCCGTACAGACAGCACCCGTAGTCAGGATCGAACCCGGGTGTCCGGCGCTGTGAGGCAGCAGCTCTACCCGCTGCGCCACCGTGCCGCCTCTGGGTTAATCGGCCTCTGTCAGTTGTCGGGAGTGGATGGGGTCGCATAGAACTAATGTGAATTGGTAATCGGTGGTTGGCATGGACTAGGGTGGGCCGAAGGGCCTTTGTCCACGCTGCATTTCTAAATTAATGCTGTATCTCCAAACTAAACTCAACTCTCCAAGGTTTTCTGCTTCTGAATCGGGCCCCGAGCCAATTGCCAGGGCTGTTAAACATTGGATCTCTGCAAGATTCGTACCTTGTTTGGGTCCCCAGTATTGTGTTCAGCAGGTTGCGAGCGGCTGTTCTTCCTCTCACTTTGCTTAACTCGCTGGTGAACAGACTGTCCGTGTGCCTCTTGTGTCTGATGTGCGGAAAGAAGAGCAGTTAACACTGGAACCCTTGAGTTTAGCTTTAGGTCTATTATTGTCACGCGTACCGAGGTACAGTGGGATGCTTGGTTGTGTGTGGCATCCAGTCAAGGCTGCCCGGTGTCACTCCTACATCCACCGTTGGTGCTCCAGTCCCCCGCTGAAGGAGTATTGCAAAGGGAAGACATCATTACTATCCTCAAAGACAATCCTGCATCCACCTTCGCAAGAGGAAAGCATTGATCTTACGGAGAAAGGACAATAGACAATAGGTGCATAGTAGGGATGTAATGTTAAAACTGTACAAGGCATTGGTGAGACCAATTCTGGAGTATGGTGTACAATTTTGGTCGCCTAATTATAGGAAGGATGTCAACAAAATAGAGAGAGTACAGAGGAGATTTACTAGAATGTTGCCTGGGTTCCAGCAACTAAGTTACAGAGAAAGGTTGAACAAGTTAGGTCTTTATTCTTTGGAGCGCAGAAGGTTAAGGGGGGACTTGATTGAGGTCTTTAAAATGATGAAAGTGATAGTCAGAGTTGACGTGGATAAGCTTTTCCCATTGAGGGTAGGGAAGATTCAAACAAGAGGGCATGACATGAGAATTAAGGGACAGAAGTTTAGGGGTAACATGAGGGGGAACTTCTTTACTCAGAGAGTGGTGGCTGTGTGGAATGATCTTCCAGCAGAAGTGGTGGAGGCAGGATCGATTTTAACATTTAAAAGTAAAGTGGATAGGTATATGGATGGGAAGGGAATGGAGGGGTATGGTCTGAGTGCAGGTAGATGGGACTTGGGGAAAATAAATGGTCGGCACGGACTGGAAGGGCCAAGAGGGCCTGTTTCCGTGCTGTAATTGTTATACGGTTATATGGTTTATGGAATCGGACAGGACCCTAGCTTATGGAAGGACAATTCAGAGCCTGATAACAGAGGGGAAGAAGCTGTTCCTGAGACTGGTGGTGCAGGCTTTCAAGCTTTCATGCACGAACCTAGAGCAGATCCAATATAATGCGGAGTGAGTAGACCATGTTTACAACCTCATTGGGTGTGATGGAGGTGCTCAAAGTTGGTGAGCCGGAGACATTACTCCCGTTGGTAGGGGGCTTGTAACCAGAGAACAAATGCTCAATATAATTCATGTCAAAGGAGCAGAATTTTAGGCCATTTGGCCCATCAAGTCTACTCCACCATTCAATCATGTCCGATCTATCTCTCCCTCTCATCTCCATTCACCTGCCTTCTCCCCATAACCCCCTGACATCTAAGAACCAGAGGAGAAAGAGGAAGAATTATTTTATATCCGAGTCAAGTGCTTAGAACTGAGAATGTTACGCCTGTAAGAGGAGATTCAACAGCATCTTGTCAGTCTGTGGAATTCTCTGCCTCAGAGGGCGGTGGAGGCCGGTTCTCTGGACGCTTTCAAGAGAGAGCTAGATAGGGCTCTTAAAGAAAGCGGAGTCGGGGGATACGGGGAGAAGGCAGGAACGGGGTACTGATTGGGGATGATCAGCCATGATCACGTTGAATGGCGGTGCTGGCTCGAAGGGCCAAATGGCCTACTCCTGCACCTATTGTCTATTGTCTATTGTCAAGGGGACAGGGGATGAATTATGTGGAAAGCAAAGGAGAACTGAACAAAGTGGACAATTCTTTCAAGAACGCGAGCACCGTTTCGCTGTTACACTGGGACAAATGGACCCCCTCAGTGCTGTCAGATTCCACAACGTGGAAAACTGGATTTCCTGTCGTTTGGAGACACCAAGAAGTTTGGAGGAAACGCTTCATGTCTCGGGAAACGCTTCACTTGTGGCGAGGAACGGGGATATCTGGTACGACTGCCCTCACCTGCTCACTAGCGGGAACGACTGCGTCGCGTGGCAGAAGAGAGCAACCATCAGGAGGGCGTACACGTTGAGCCAGGGTCTTCCAGCCATGGTTCTGCAACACAACAAGTCAAGCATGGAGTGTCAAGAGCGCTTAAGGGCCTGTCCCACCAGCATGCAACTCTATGGGATGAACGCGATCAAACCGGCAGCGGGGGCCGCGCGGAGGTCGGGTGATCCCCGTACAGGGCCGTTCCCACCAGCATGCGCCTGCATGCGGCAAGCACAACTAAACCGGCAGCGGGGGCCGCGCGGAGGTTGGGTGAGTGGCGCAACACGGCGCAAAGCGAGGCGAACTTGGAGCAAGTCCAAGGTAAGTTCGCCAGGACTTAGAGGGGCACACAGAGAGGGGCACCGAGGCACACACACATACAGGGCCACGGAGCCACACACATAGAGGGTCACGGAGGCACTTAGAAATAGGTTCACAGAGGCACGATGTCGGGGCGGTGTGTAATTGTGGAGGCGACTGCGAGCCGACAAGCCGTTGCCGCGCGGAATTTTTGGACATAGTCGGTTTTTCGGAGCCCCACGCGGTGTCGGGACGAACTTGGGACTAATTCCGCACGGCTCCGGCGATCGAAGTTGGACCGGCCCCGCGACGCCGGACGGCTCAAGCGACCACGTTAGGTCGCGCTAATCGCATAGAGTTTCATGCTGGTGGGACAGGCCCCTTTACGTTCATCCACTTCGGAGATACAGCATGGAAACGGGCTCTTCAGCCCACCATGTCCGGCGATCACTCGTCCTTTTGGTTTTTTTTTTGGACTTTCCGTTTCAGAAATACAGCGGGGAAGCAGGCCCTTCGGCCCACCGAGTCCGTGCCGACCAGCGATCACCCTGCATACTCACACTATCCCACACACACACACACACACACACACACCCACACAAACGCACACACACACACACACACACACACACACACACACACACACACGAGAGAGATTTTTTCAAACTGAAGCCAATTAGGCTACAAACCTTTATGTCTTTAGCGTGTGGGAGGAAATTGAAGCACCTGGAGAAAACCCACGTGGCCACAGGGAGAACGTGCAAACTCCGTACAGGCAGCACCCGTAGTCAGGTGGTTATATGTTTACTATTTTGCCCAAGCCAATTAATCTAGAAACGTGTATTTGGAATGTGGGAGGAAACCGGAGCACCCGGAGAAAGCCGACATGGCCACAGGGAGAACGTACAAACTCTGTACAGACAGCATCCACAGTCTGGATGGAACCCGGGTCTCTGGCGCTGTGAGGCAGCAACTCTACCGCTGCACCACCGTGCAATCTATCTTTGATAGAAACCACCATCAGCAGTTCCTTGCTATTGCACTATCTTGTTGGGTTAAAGCGCCGCATTGCTGGGATCGTTCTTTAGCCTGTACTGTGCCCAACCCTGGACTGTATAGTTTAATTTAGTTTAGAGATACAGAGCAGAAACAGTCCCTTCGGCCCGCCGAATCTGCGCCGACCACCGATCTCTGCACGCTAACACGATCCAACACACACTAGGGACAATTTACAATCTTTACCGCAGCCAATTGACCTACAAACCTGTACGTCTTTGGAGTGCGGGAGGAAACCGGGGCACCCGGAGAAAACCCACGCAGGTCACGGGGAGAACGTACAAATTCCGTACAGACAGCTTCCGTGGTCAGGATCGAACCCGGGCCTCTGGCGCTGTAAGGCAGCAACTCTACCGCTGCGCCACCGTGCCGTCCCACAGAAGATGCGGTGTGCAGGCACATAGAAACATAGAAAATAGGTGCAGGAGGGGGCCATTCGGCCCTTTGAGCCAGCACCGCCATTCATTGTGATCATGGCTGATCGTCCTCAATCAATAACCCGTGCCTGCCTTCTCCCCATTTCCCTTGATTCCACTAACTCTTAGAGCTCTATCTAACTCTCTATTAAATCCATCCAGTGACTTGGCCTCCATTGCCCTCTGTGGCAGGGAATTCCACAAATTCACAACTCTCTGGGTGAAAACGTTTTTTTCTCACCTCAGTCTTAAATGGCCTCCCCTTTATTCTAAGACTGTAACCCCTGGTTCTGGACTCGCCCAACATTGGGAAAATTTTTCCTGCATCTAGCTTGTCCAGTCCTTTTATAATTTTATATGTTTCTATAAGATATCCCCTCATCCTTCTAAACTCCAGTGAATACAAGCCTAGTCTTTTCAATCTTTCCTCATATGACAGTCCCGCCATCCCAGGGATCAATCTTGTGAACCTACGCTGCACTGCCTCAATCACAAGGATGTCCTTCCTCAAATTCGGAGAGCTAAACTGTACACAATACTCCAGATGTGGTCTTACCAGAGCCCTATACAACTGCAGAAGAACCCCTTTACTCCTATATTGAAATCCTCTTCTTATGAAGGCCAACATCTCATGTCAGGGGTTATGGGGAGAAGGCAGAGAGCGGCGAGTCTGTGGAATTCTCAGCCTCAGAGGGCGGTGGAGGCCGGTTCTCTGGACACTTTCAAGAGAGAGCTAAATAGGGCTCTTAAAGAAAGCGGAGTCAGGGGATATGGGGAGAAAGCAGGAACGGGGTACTGATTGGGGATGATCAGCCATGATCACATTGAATGGCGGTGCTGTCTCGAAGGGCCGAATGGCCTACTCCTGCACCTATTGTCTATTGTCTATTGTCTATCTGTGGGAGAGCGGGATGGGTGGAGATCTGCAAACCTCCAGCAAGCAACGTCCGTGGTATTAATGCAGAGAGACCCTTGCTCCACAGAGGAACGATACTGAGTGAAAAAAAATCCATTGCAACGCCCTTACTTACAGTATCTGTGGGGCTTTAAGACTCCGGTGTGTGTCCTTCGCTTGTGATGTCTAGCAGTCCAGCGAAAGCCTTTGACTCTCAAGGTCTGGAAAACCCTGCCCTCTATATATGCTCCTGATCTTGCGATCACCGGATATGTCCACTCATTCGAAGCCTGCTCCCTTGAATCATTTCCATAATTGACAAGCAATGCATCTTTTATCGTGTTACTGGAAGGTCAAGGGGAGATAACCACGAATGTCAAAGCGCTTATTCACCAAAACAAGGCAAAGCGGACAGCGATTAGAAGTGGGCTGTGTTCTTCTCCACTGGCCCATCAGATGAGGACTGTCTATACGCAATTAAAAAAAAACTAAATTACTTTGTTGGTGCAAGTGTTTGGATTCAATTGTTCTTATCTGTTAGAATGAGGAAGTAATTTTGAAGTGATAAGTGAATAAGGAATGGTCTGATGTTATTCTGATGGCCAGTCTTTATTGGTATTGATTTCTAATGTAATAAATACGAGATGATGTCTAATCAGGGAAGTCTGGTCCGATCAAACGCGTCGTCCCTTCGTCAGAAACATTCTGCAAGAGTATCAGGTTCAGGAAATATTCGGGCAACTCTGGCCACGAAATCCTGTACAACTCTGGCAATGAGGCGGGCACACCCCTGTGCAGACCCAGCGACCTGCAAACGCTGGGATCTCGAGTAAAATACAGAGTGCTGGAGGAACCGTTGAGGAAGGGACATCCTCCTGATTGAGGCAGTGCAGCGTAGGTTCACGAGATTGATCCCTGGGATGGTGGGACCGTCATATGAGGAAAGATTGAAAAGACTAGGCTTGTATTCACTGGAGTTTAGAAGGATGAGGTGGGCATCTTACAGACACATAAATGGTCCTCCCATATGCTAAGATATGGTTCCAGTCCTCCAGTGAACTCGTTGTATACATTAGACTTTCTGTCTGGAACTATTATACTACATTGCTGAGAAACTAGTGAAAAACAAGTTTTTTTCTTGGCACTTCCTGTTTACTTGGTTAGTTTCATTTAGTCTAGTTTAAAGACACAAGGCTGCAACTCCACCATGGAGGCAGATATGATAGGGGCCTATAAGAGGCTTTTATATAGGCACGTGGATATGCAGAGGGTGGAGGACTAAGGATTATGTGCAGGCAGATACCAGATGGTCTCGGCATCTTGTCCAGCACAGACACTATGGGCCGAAGGGCCTGTTCCTGCGCTGTACTGCTATACTGTTCTAAGGAGGCACAGAGAGCCGCAAATATACTAGCATCGTAGCAAAGGTGCTGCATTCCCTCAGTGCTAAACAGCAATAACTCAAGACAGTGTCGCATCGGGTAGAGCCAGGTTGGATCCTGACCTCGAGTGCCAATTATGAGGAGTTTGCACGTTCCCCCTTCGATCGGCGCGTCCGGCCCCTCCTCACCCGTCCTGACGTGGTGCAGCCCGTGGAGTGCAGCAGCAGCAGCAGCAGCAGCAGCGCCTCGCCCGTGGGCCCCATCGGTCGGCAGCCCGGCCAGTGGCCCGACCTTCGGACCTTCGCTTACCACCGACACCACCACGGCCCCTCCTTCTCACGGCCAATCATCGGTTCATGAGTTGGACGGGGTGCCAGATATTGCGCGTGACGTCGCGCGGCCCGGGCCAAAACTCGGGGAGAAGGCAGGAGAATGGGGTAAGGAGGGAGGGAGAGATAGATCAGCCATGATTGAATGGTGGAGTAGACTTGATGGGCCAAAGGGCCCCATTCTACTCCAATTCTTATGACCTTATGATCTGCAGTTCCATCCCAACCATTCCAGCAACATTAGACTCTCCAATGTATGAGTCTTAGAACTCAAAGTTCCAGTTCACAGTACCAGCAGATGTACCCTGAAGCATGACTCCTGCATTGCCAACTGTTCATATTTATCACTATCAATCTCACAGGAACATTTTGCTTCAATGAAGCTGAACATTCTTAACTATAACACTTTTTCTCAGTTCTTGAGTCAGATCAGTGCTGTCCCAAACAGGACGTCCACTTGTACTTCGACGTTGCTGATTCATATTAAAAATTAACAGATCGGAAGAATAGATCGGGTAGATGCACAGAGTCTCTTGCCCAGAGTGGGGGAATCAAGGACCAGAGAACGTGGGTTTAAGGTGAGGGGGGGGGAGAAGATTTAATAGGAATCGGATGGGTAATTTACCTCCTGGGATAAATACAATACAATACAATATTTATTCATTGTCATTTGAACCTCAATGAGGCTCAAACGAAACAGCCATAGAAATAAAACAATTTCTACAAGACACACTAACAATTCAATTCACACAAACATCCATCGCAGTGAATCTCCTCCTCACTGTGATGGAAGGCAAAGTCTTCTCACTCCCCTGTGTTCCATTTTTTAAAATAAAGACCTATCTTATAATAAAAACCATTTTTTTTAGAAATAAAGTTCTATCGTGCCGTGATAGGGTGATGGGTGTGTGAAACGAGCTGGTGTTTGAGGCAGGGACCATCCTAACATTTAAGAAACTGTTAAGGGGCCTGTCCCACTTGGGCATCATTTACGCGTCACGCAGGAGGTGCGCGACGCTTCTTGTGAATCTCAAAATCCTGGGGCGCCGCACGCGACTGCTCGTCACTGCCCACGCCACCACGCCTCACCACGCGCCATGCGTGCGTCACGTGCCCGCCATGCCACGTAAATACTGTCGAGTATATGACGGCCAAGTGGGACAGCCCCTTTAGACAGGTACATGGATAGGACAGGATTAGAGGGATATGGGCCAAACGCGGGGCAGGTGGGAATAGTGTAGCTGAGACATGTTGGCTGGTGTGGGCAAGTTGGGCCGAAGGGCCTGTTTCCACGTCTTCATATCAATCAGCTTCAATTGGTAGCAGGCTTTCTCTTTTCGTTAGACTTTACTTTAGAGACACAGCGCGGAAACGGATGTGCGCCTCCTGAAGGCGCTGGGGGCAATACTGCGGTCCCTCCCCTGCCTACCCACCGCTCGCGTCCGTCGCTGCCAGCAGCTCCCTGCACGGATCTCCGGTCTTCAGGGCTCCGGGGCTTCCACCGCACGTGGCCATTTGCGCCTTCGTTCTCGGGTCTCGTTGTCGCCGGCCGACGGGTCCTTGTCCCTCGCTCTCAGCGGTCCTTGACATCGCCCGTCCTCGTTCTCAGTGACCACTGGTCTTGAATAGTGCAAGGCCTGGATAGAGTGGATGTGGAGAGGAAGTTTCCACTAGTGGCAGAGTCTAGGACTAGAGGTCACAGCCTCAGAATTAGAGGACATTCCTTTAGGAAGGAGATGAGCAGGAATTTCTTCTGTCAGAGGGTGGTGAATCTGATGGCTGCGGAGGCCAAGTAAGTGGATATTTTTAAGGCAGAGATAGATAGATTCTTGATTAGTACAGGTGTCGGGGATTATGGGGATAAGGCAGGAGAATGGGGTTAGGAGGGAGACATAGATCGGTCATGATTGAATAGCGGAGTAGTACGGGTGTCAGGAGTTACGGGGAGAAGGCAGGAGAATGGCATTGAGAGGGAATGATAGATTAGCCATGATCGAATGGTGAAGTAGACTTGATGGGCCGAACGGCCTAATTCTGCGGGAGCTTCTCCAAGGCACTGCCCAGTCCATCATCGGCTCTGACCTCCCTACCATCGAGGGGATCTATCGCAGTCGCTGCCTCAAAAAGGCTGGCAGCATCATCAAGGACCCACACCATCCTGGCCACACGCTCATCTCCCCACTACCTTCAGGTAGAAGGTACAGGAGCCTGAAGACTGCAACGACCAGGTTCAGGAATAGCTGCTTCCCCACAGCCATCAGACTTATTAAACTTAACTCAAACAAAAATCTGAACTTTAATAGCCCATTGCACTTTGTCTGCTTATATGCGTGTATATTGCGTACAGTTCTGGTCTCCAAATCTGAGGAAGGACATTATTGCCATAGAGGGAGTGCAGCGAAGGTTCACCAGACTGATTCCTGGGATGTCAGGACTGTCTTATGAACAAAGACTGCATAGACTCGGTTTATACTCTAGAATTTAGGAGATTGAGAGGGGATCTTATAGAATCTTGCAAGATTCTTAAGGGGTTGGACAGGCTAGATGCAGGATGATTGTTCCCGATGTTGGGGAGGTCCAGGACAAGGGGCCACAGCTTAAGGATAAGGTGGAAATCCTTTAGGACCAAGATGAGAAGGAATTTTTTCACACAGAGAGTGGTGGATCTCTGGAACTCTCTGCCACAGTGCGTAGTTGAGGCCAGTTCATTGGCTATACTTAAGAGGGAGTTAGATGTGGCCCTTGTGGCTAAGGGGATCAGAGGGTATGGAGAGAAGGCAGGTACGGGATACTGAGTTGGATGATCAGCCATGATCATATTGAATGGCGGTGCAGGCTCGAAGGGCCGAATGGCCTACTCCTGCACCTAATTTCTATGTTTCTATGTTTCTATATATATATATAATATATTCAATGGTATATGGCCCACTTAATAGCCCATTATCTGTTTATTTGCACTTTATCAGTTTATTTATTCATGTGTGTACATATTTATATAATGGTATATGGACACACTGATCTGTTTTGTAGTCAATGCCTACTATGTTCTGTTGTGCTGAAGCAAAGCAAGAATTTCATTGTCCTATCAGGGACACATGACAATAAACTCTCTTGAATCCTGAATCTTGAAGTAACCCAAGAAAATGGTCCCTCTAGCCGCAAAGGCAAATAAATAAACATCCAAAACCGGGAGGTCTGTGGAGCCCTTGCAGTTAATCAAAGAGGGAAGGCGTGCGTTTCCCAAGGTCATGGCCAGGTAGGCATGAAGTCAGTAATCGCATGGCGGAGCGGAGTGCAGCTGAACTACGCGGTGAGTGCTGTGTAATGCGATTAAGGACACAGAAGGATCTGACTTTCTAAGATGTGCCTGGCCCAGGTTCAGTGTTATCCGGATTATCCCTGGTATTCCAGGCACATACGTAAAGGTTCCGTTACTGCTGCAATCACCCTTCACAAGGTTAGACAAGCAATCCAAGCCCAGTATGTTGGAGGGAGGAACTGCAGGTGCTGATTTAAACCGAAGGTCATCACAAAATGCTGGTGTAACTCAGCGGGACAGGCAGCGTCTCTGGATAGAAGGAATGGATGACGAGAGAGTTAGATAGAGCTCTGGGGGCTAGTGGAATCAAGGGATATGGGGAGAAGGCAGGCACGGGTTGTTGATAGGGGACGATCAGCCATGATCACAATGAATGGCGGTGCTGGCTTGAAGGGCCGAATGGCCTCCTCCTGCACCTAGTTTCTATGTTTATGTGTTTCGGATCGCGACCCTTCTTCAGACCCGACCATTCCTTCTCGCCAGAGATGCTGCCTGTCCCGCTGAGTTACACCAGCATTTTGTGTCTATTCCACTCAGTATCATGGCCCGGGGGGCTGACATGACTATATGTCCTGATTCCTACGTCCTTAGTTTCAATATTCCCTGCTATCGGGGTATGAGATGAGGCCAAATTCGGGGCGGCACAGCAGTGCAGCGGTACAGTTGCTGCCTTACAGGGCCAGAGACCCGGGTTCGATCCTGAATACTTGTGCTGTCTGTGAGGAGTTTGCACGTTCTCCCCGAGACCGTGTGGGGTTTTTCCGGGTGCTCCACTTTCTTCCCACATTCTAAAGACAGGCAGGTTAGTAGATTAATTGGCTTTGTTAAAAATTGAAAATTGTCCCTAGTGTGTAGGATAGTGCTAGTGTGCGGGTGATCGCTGGTCGGCGCGGACTCGGTGGGCCGAAGGGCCTATTTCCGTGCTGTGTCTCTAAATTAAACTAATTATCGTGTTCGAAATCTTTTAAGAATACACTGAGCACTTCTTGGGGATAAGGCTGCTAATGATACGCTAACAGTCCAGTGATGTGTTAAACTCCTTAAGGGCCTGTCCTACAAGCATGCAACTCTATGCGATGAACGCGATCAAACTAGAAGCGGGGGCTGTGCGGAGGTCGGGTGATCTCCTGTACAGGGCCGTTCCCACCAGCATGCGCCTGCATGCGGCAAGCGCGACCAATCTGGCAGCGAGGGCCGCGCGGAGGTCGGGTGAGTGGCGCAACGCGGCGCAAAGTGAGGCGAACTTGGAGCGAAGTCTAAGGTAAGTTCGCCAGGACAGAGAGGGGCACACAGAGAGGGGCACAGAGGCACACACACACACACAGGGCCACGGAGCCACACACATAGAGGGTCACGGAGGCACCTACAGATAGGTTCACGGAGGCACGATGTCGGGGCGGTGTGTAATGCGTCGAGGCGACTGCGAGCCGACAAGCCGTTGCCGCGCGGAATTTTTGAACATAGTCAGTTTTTCGGAGCCCCGCGCGATGTCGGGACGAACTCCGCACAATTCCGCACGGCTCCGGCGATCGAAGTGGGACCGGCCCCGCGACGCCGGACGGCTCAAGCGACCACGTTAGGTCGCGCTAATCGCATAGAGTTGCATGCTGGTGGGACAGGCCTTTTAATGTTTAACTATGAAAGGGTTGAATCTCTACAACAGGGCCTGGAGACTTCAAATAAATCTTGGATAGTCACTGGAAGAGGTAATGTCTACCAATCCATCTTTCTTTACAATATAGAAGAACGCCTTTTTCACCCAACCAGACAATCCTATTGGACCCAATCCCTTATTTCTTTCCAAAAAAAACCACAGTGCTGGAGTAACTCAGCGGGTCAGGCAACATCCCTGGAAAACATGGATAGGTGATGTTTCAGGTCTTCAGACGGAGTTAGGGCAAAAAGAACAGAGAGATATAGACGGTGATATATAGAGGTACAGAACAGATGAATGAAAGAGATACAAAAAGTAACGATGATAAAGGAAACAGGCCATTGTTGGCTGGGTGAAAACGAGTTACAGACAATGAGACTCAACAAGATGACTCTGAAGCTAGTACGACCTGGGTGTGGGAGGGATGGAGAGAGAGGCTTCTTAGGTGAAATTTACTAGAATGTTGCCTGGGTTCCAGCAACTAAGTTACAGAGAAAGGTTGAACAAGTTAGGTCTTTATTCTTTGGAGCGCAGAAGGTTAAGGGGGGACTTGATTGAGGTCTTTAAAATGATGAAAGGGATAGACAGAGTTGACGTGGATAAGCTTTTCCCATTGAGGGTAGGAAAGATTCAAACGAGGGCATGACATGAGAATTAACAGACAGAAGTTTAGGGGTAACATGAGGGGGAACTTCTTTACTCAGAGAGTGGTGGCTGTGTGGAATGATCTTCCTGCAGAAGTGGTGGAGGCAGGTTCGATTTTAACATTTAAAAGTAAAGTGGATAGGTATATGGACGGGAAGGGAATGGAGGGGTATGGTCTGAGTGCAGGTAGATGGGACTAGGGGAAAATAAATGGTCGGCACGGACTGGAAGGGCCGAGAAGGCCTGTTTCCGTGCTGTAATTGTTATATGGTCATATGGTTATATGAAATGGCCCTCTGTAAAATTGCTCCTAGTGTGTAGGGAGTGGATGAGAAAGTGGGATAATATAGGAACTTGTGTGAATGGCTGATCGATGGTCAGTGTGGACTTGGTGGGCCAGAGGACCATTTTCCATGCTGTAACTTTCGATCAATTCAATCAATCAAGAGAGTGGCGATCATAAACAATGCAGT
>OY740817.1:8945682-9008228 GCA_963514005.1 Raja brachyura
CAAATGATGTTTTGTAGCCTTACAGTATGAGAGACCCAAGTTCGCGCCTGACAATAGGTGCAGTCTGTACGGAGTTTGTACGATCTCCCTGTGACCTCGTGGGTTTTCTCCGGGAACTCCAGTTTCATAGAAACATAGAAATTAGATGCAGGAGTAGGCCATTTGGCCCTTCGAGCCTGCACCGCTTTTCAATATGATCATGGCTGATCATCCCACTCAGTATCCCGTACCTGCCTTCTCTCCATACCCTCTGATCCCCTTAGCCACAAGGGCCACATCTAACTCCCTCTTAAATATAGCCAATGAACTGGCCTCAACTACCCTCTGTGGCAGAGAGTTCCAGAGACCCACCACTCTGTGTGTGAAAAAAGTCCTTCTCATCTCAGTCCTAAAGGATTTCCCCCTTATCCTTAAGCTGTGACCCCTTGTCCTGGACCTCCCCAACATCGGGAACAATCTTCCTGCATCTAGCCTGTCCAACCCCTTAAGAATTTTGTAAGTACAAGGCATTTTGTTTCCTCCCACATTCCAAAGACGTGCGGGTTTGCAGGTTAATTGGCTTCGGTAAAAAATTGTAAATTGTCCC
Source organism: Raja brachyura (assembly GCA_963514005.1). The sequence goes on from OY740817.1 coordinate 8,946,269, forward strand.
GAGTGTGTAGGATAGTGCTAGCGTGCGGGGTGATCGCTGGTCGGCGCGGAATCGGTGAACCAAAGGGACTGTTTCCGCGCTGTATCTCTAAAGGCTAAAGATAAGTAACGATCTGGGAAACCATGGAGAAAGCTACTGGTCAAATCTCTCAACTGAACATTTTTACAAGTTGGCATCCATGACAGGACCACACAGATCCTCAGAGTGTCACCCTGGATATAATGGCCGAGACCACATCTTGATTCTAAATGACCCACTCGGTATCCTGAGGCTGTGGTTTCGAGTGTCATCTCCCCAGGCATTCAGAATATCCTTCATGCATCACGTCAGTGTAAGCTTTTAATCTTCCAACAGATTCTCCCTATAATCCAGGCCCTAACCAGTCCACCTTCACCTTCCGAACCCCATGTTGCAACTCTTTGAACCCACTACCGTCTAACCCTCCCCGGAACCTATCACCTTTTAACTCTCCTGAACACACTATCCATGGTTGGCACGGTGGCGTAGTGGTAGAACCGCTGCCTCACAGCTCCAGAGACCCGGGTTCGATCCTGAATTCGTGCGCAGTCAGTACGGAGTACGCACGTTCTCCCTGTCACCTTGTGGGTTTTTCTCTGGGTGCTCCGGTTTCCGCCCACACTCCGCCAGTCACGCGTCACGGCGCCAGGCAGAAGAGAGCCCCTTTTCTGGGATTACGTCCGCACCGGGGTGGCACTAGAGAGGGACTGCGCGCTGGCCACGGGCGCCCTGGGGGATTTCCGGGACGTCTGGGCACCGGCGAGGGGGTGGAATGTGTGAGGTTTGGTGGACTTTGTGGGGTGGGAAGACCCGTTCCTCCTCTGGTGCAGCAGGTGGCGCTGCCCAGGACAAAGGGAGATGTCTTGTATATAGTTGATCCTGTAGGCAGACTGTGCGCGGGCGGACTTTATGACTTGTCTTGCTGCCAGCATTGAGTCAAACATTAAAGACTTCTATTGTAAACTAAAGACTAAAAACAAAAGTGTTTGTGGAGACCTAGAAGATGAACACAAAAGAATGCATCCTTGACACAGATTGCAATATAGTTGTTTAATTTCAATTCAATTCAATCTTTAATTGTCATTGTGCAGTGTACAATACAGAGACAACAAAATGCAGTTGGTATCTCCCCAGAAGAGTGAACTTAGAATAATGAACGGTAATATGTATATATATGTACAAACAGTATCAGTAGTGCAATTATACTGGGGGAAGGAGAGTCCGGGGGTGGGGGGGTGACTGGCAATCACCGAGATGCAGAGTTAAGCATTGTAACAGCCGCAGGGAAGAAGCTGTTCCTGAGCCTGCTGGTCCGGCAACGGAGGGACCTGTAGCGTCTCCCGGATGGGAGGAGGGTAAACAGTCTGTGGCTGGGGTGAGACAAGTCCTTGACGATGCTGCGCGCCCTTCGCAGACATCGCTTGCTATGGATAGACTCAATGGAGGGGAGTGAGGAACCAGTGATGCGTTGGGCAGTTTTCACCACCCTCTGCAGTGCTTTCCGGTCAGAGACAGAACAGTTGCCATACCATACTGTGATACAGTTAGTAAGGATGCTCTCGATGGTGCAGCGGTAGAAGTTCACCAGCATCTGAGATGGACCTTTTTTAGTCTCCTCAGGAAGAAGAGACACTGGTGAGCCTTCTTGACCAGTGTAGAAGTATTGTGGGTCCAAGAGAGGTCATCAGGGATGTTGACTCCCAGAAACCTGAAGCTGGAAACACTTTCCACCTCCGTCCCGTTAATATGGATGGGGGTGTGCATGCAGCCCCTAGACCTTCTGTAGTCCACAATGAGCTCCTTGGTCTTCTTGGAGTTAAGGGCCAGGTTGTTATCAGCGCAACATGCTGCTAGGAGCTGAACCTCCTCCCTATAGGTCGACTCATCGTTGTCGCTGATGAGGCCAATATACTAATGCTCAGTATATTTGATATTTAAGAATATTAGTTTTACTTTGCATTAAGGTGGTGGGTGGGGTGGAAGATTGCAACCTTCACGTGGTCCGCCCTGTTTCAACTAATGCGATCAACTCGACGTGCACAAACGGAAGATCAAATAGAACAAGTTGTCCAACAACTTTAGGCCGTGCACGCCACACGAAAGAAGAAGATGGCGGTGGGTTTGTTGGTATTGTTTTGTCTCGTACATATTATTCTTGTAAAAATTAAAATAAAATATAAAAACACCAAACAAAACAAAACTCCAAAGATGTGCAGGTTTGCAGGTTAATTGGCTTTGGTGAAAGTGTAAATTGTCCCTCGTGTGTAGGCTAGTGCTAGGGTACGGGGCGATCGCTGATTGGTGCGGAAGGCGGGCCCGAAGGCCTGTTTCCGCGCTGTATCTCTAAAGTCTAGAGTGTAAACTCTCCGTCTGAAGCCAGCAGCTTCTGTGCAGGTTGCGTTTCCCGCTCGCACCGTACAGCATGGTGACCATCATTGCTGCCGCTTCCCTCGGTCGAATCGCTGGGGCGCACGGTGGCGCAGCGGCAGAGTTGCTGCCTCACAGCGCCAGAGACCCAGGTTCGATCCTGACTGCGGGTGCTGTCTGTGTGGAGTTTGTATGTTCTCCCCGCGACCTGCGTGGATTTTCCCCCGGCTGCTCACACACTCCAAAGACATGCAGGTATGTATGTTAGTCAAGTCAAGTCACTTCTATTTATATAGCACATTTAAAAAACAACTCTCGTTGGCCAATTTATTCGGAACCGCACAGGGAGCCAGTGGAGAGAGGCCAGGATCGGGGTGATGTGGTCCCTTTTTCGGATGCCCGGCAGGAGTCTCGCTGCGGCGTTTTGGACCAGTTGCAGGCGGGACAGGGAAGATTGGCTGATTCCAGTGTAAAGGGAGTTGCAGTAATCTAGGCGGGATGTTAAATGGCTTCAGTAAAATTGTAAATTGTCCCTAGAGTGTAGGACAGTGCCAGTTTTACGGGGATCACTGGTCGGCACAGACTCGGTGGGTCGAAGGACCTGTTTCCGTGCTGTATCTCTAAAGTCTAAACTCTCCTTCTGAACACAACACCTTGGCCACAGGCACCTCACGTCTTGATAACCATCAGAGCTGCCATTTCACTTGGTCGAATAGCTGCTCATATTTGCCAGGCAAGGTCCTGGATGAGAACCAGCTCCTGTGGCAGGTCTGACAGGAAACTAAAGGGCCTGTCCCACCAGCATGCAACTCCATGCTATGAGCGCGACCAAACCGGCAGCGGGGGCCACGCGGAGGTCGGGTGATCCCCTGTACAGGGCCGTTCCCACCAGCATGTGCCTGCATACGGCAAGCGCAACCAAACCGGCAGCAGGGGCCGCGCGGAGGTCGGGTGAGTGGCACAACGCGGCGCAAAGTGAAGCGAACTTGGAGCGAAGTCTTAAAGGTAAGTTCGCCAGGACAGAGAGGGACACACAGAGAGGGCCACGGAGGCACACACACAGAGGGCCACGGAGCCACACACAGAGAGGGTCACGGAGGCACAACGTCGAGGCGGTGTGTAATGCGTTGAGGCGACAGTGAGCCAACAAGCCGTTGCCGGGCGGAATTTTTGAACACGGTCAGTTTTTCGGAGCCCCGCGCGATGTCGGGACGAACTCCGCACAATTCCGCACGGCTCCGGCGATCGAAGTGGGACTGGCCCCGCGACGCCGGACGGCTCAAGCGACCACGTTAGGTCGCGCTCATCGCGTGGAGTTGCATGCTGGTGGGACAGGCCCTTAAAGCTCGAGGGCAGGAGTGAAGGTTGGGAGGGAAAGATCTCAGACTAGGTCTTGCTGTATACCCTTTCTTTAACAGTCGATCAGCCATGTGGATCAAGTCAAGTTTAACGCGCGTGTACAAGTGCGGTGAGGAACAGGTACATTTTGACCTGTAACATCACCTAATCCTTTCCTCCAGAGATGCTGCCTGACCCACCAAGTTACTCCTGCACTTTGTGTCTATCTTCGGTATAAACCAGCAGCTGCCAGCAGTTCATAGATTCGAGCAGCACGTTGGCGCAGCGGTAGAGTTGCTGCCTTACAGCACTTGCAGCGCCAGAGACCCGGGGTCGATCCCGAGTACGGGTGCTTACGGAGTTTGTACGTTCTCCCTGTGGGTTTTCGACCTTCGGTTTCCTCCCACATTCCAAAGACGTACAGGCTTGTAGGTTAATTGGCTTGGTGTATGTGTAAATTGTCACTGCGTAGGACAGTGTAAATGTGTGGGGATCGCTGGTCGGCACGGACTCGGTGGGCCAAAGGGCCTGTTTACCTGCTGTATCTAAACTAAACTGAATTAGGCCATTTGGTCCATCAAGTCTACTCCGACATTCAATCATGGCTGATCTATCTTTCCCTCTCAACCCCATTCTCCTGCCTTCTCCCCATAACCCCTGACACCCGTACTAATCAAGAATCTCTCACCCTCAGGCTTAAAAATCCATTGATGGCCTCCACAGTCTTCTGTAGCAATGAATTCGACAGATTCACCACCCTTTGACTAAGGAAGTTCCTCCTCATCTTTCTGAAGACATGTCTTTTTATCCTGAGGCTGTGGCCTCTGATCCTAGACTCTCCCACTAGTGGAAACATCCTCTCCACATCCACTCTATCCAGGCCTTTCACCGTTCGGTAACTTCCTTCTGACACAGGAAGAATGAAAATCTTGCTTGCAGTGAGACATTGTGTGAGAGCATGCATGAGTGCATGTGTGAGCGTGATGGGGTGAGTATATGGATGTATGTGTGACAGTGTGTTCATTTGGAAGGTAGACACAAAAGGCTGGAGTAACTCAGCGGGACAGGCAGCATCTCTGGAGAGAAGGAATGGATGAAGTTTCGGGTCGAGACCCTTCAGACTTAATTTGGATGTGTGGGTCTGCGTGTGTGTGAGTTTGTTTCTGAGTTTAATCTGAGGACATGCACAGTTGAGGACTGGAGTCTGATGCCATCTGGGAAGTGTCAGTAGATTGGCACAGTTACCAATAGAAGATGAATCTCCTGTTGAGAGATGAGGGGAAAAACCCTTCGGTGTGGATGGGACATGTCCTTCATCTTGCTATTCAGCACCACTTTTGTTGGGACAAAACTCTGCCACTCTGATCGTGGCCTCTACTGGCCCCTGGTGGTGAGTTCCTGCCTCACAACCAGAACAGAAAGTAGGGGGTTACACAAAAAGCTGGAGAAACTCAGCGGGTGCAGCAGCATCTAAGGAGCGAAGGAGATAGGCGACGTTTCGGGTCGAGACCCTGCTTCAGACTGGTCAGGGATCAGGGAAACAAGAGGTATAGACAGTGATGTGGAGAGATAAAGAACAATGAATGAAAGATATGCAAAAAAGTATTGATGATAAAGGAAACAGGCCATTGTAAGCTGTTTATAGTGTGAAAATGAGAAGCTAGTGCGACTTGGGTGGGGGGGGGGGGGAAATAGAGAGAGAAGGAATGCCAAGGCCCGAGGGCTGAGGGAGAGGTGGGGAGGGGGAGGAGGCAGCCTGGGTTAACAGAATTGAGAAAATTCAATGTTTAAGCCCAGAGGATGCAAACTCCCCAAGCGGAATATGAGGTGCTGTTCCTCCAACTTGCAGACCGAGCGGAGGTGTTCGGCGAAACGATCGCCCAGCCGCCGCTTGGTCTCACCGATGTAGATCAGCTGGCATTTGGAGCAACGGATGCAGTAGATGAGGTTGGAGGTGCAGGTGAACCTCTGTCGGTCTTGGAAGGACTGCTTGGGTCCCTGAAAGGAGTGGATGGGGGAGGTGAAGGGACAAGTGTAGCATCTCTTGTGGTTGCAAGGGAAAGTGCCCAGGGAAGGGGTGGAGCGGGAGGGAAGGGAAGAATTGACAAGGGAGTTGCGGAGGGAGCGGTCTTTGCGGAAGGCAGACAGGGGGGGAGATGGGAAGATGTGGCGAGTGGAGGGGTCACGTTGGAGGTGGCGAAACTGACGGAGGACTATCTGTATATCTGTAATTACTGCAGAGCAGTTTCCCATTCCTGTTATCCAGAGATGCTGCCTGTCCTGCTGAGTTACTCCAGCATTTAGCGTCTATCTTCTAGCACAATGGTATTTTATTTGTCACGTGTACCAAGGTACTGTGAAATTCATTTTTAGAGACAGTTCAGCACTGTGCAAGTATCAATGTATACAAGCACCTAGATAAGTATCATAGATAAACAGGGACAATCGCAACTCTTAAGAAACATTCAGACAGGTACATGGATAGGACAGGTTTAGAGCGATATGGGCCAAATGCAGGCTGGTTGGTCTAGTGTAGCTGGGACATGTTGGTCGGTGTGGACAAGTTGGGCCGAATGGCCTGTTTCCAATCAGACCAGTACACAGAGCTTGGTGCTGGGGCCGCTACTCTTCATTTGTATATTAATGATTTGGACGAGGGGATTGAAGGCTTTGTGGCCAAGTTTGCAGATTATACGAAAATAGGTGGAGGGGCAGGTGGTGGAGAGAAAGCAGGAGATCTGCAGATGGACTTGGACAGGCTGGGAGAGTGGGCAGATAGAATATAGTGCAGCAAAGAGTGGAGTCGTGCATTTTGGTAGTGAGACTATATACAATATAGCTGTAGAAACCCTTTGGATTTACTTTCACCTTTCTTGCCAAAGCAACCTCATATCTTCTTTAACTTTTCTTATTTCTTTCTTAAGATTCTTTTTACATTCTTTATACTCATCTAGCACCTCATTTACTCCATGACTCCTATAATTATTGTAGATATCTCTCTTTTTTTTAACCAAGTGTCCAATTTCCTTTGAAAACCATGGCTCTTTCCAATTTTTACTATTTCCTTTCAACCGAACAGGGGCATAAAGATTCTGTACTCTTACAATTTCCCCTTTAAATGTCTTCCATTTTTCTTCTACATCCTTCCCATAAAACAAAATGTCCCAATTCACTCCTTTTAAATCATTACGCGTTCCCTCAAATTACCAGTTGATCTGTATAATAGAGGGTGGGAATGGAGGGCACGTAATCCCTCATCGTAACTCCTCATAAAATACAGATCAAACTTCAAACTGGTAAGTTCTCATTTAATCTTACTATTTTATTTCAGAGTCACGTGAGTGACTATGTGAAGACTTCAAAGCTCTGTGATTCCGAACCGTACCAGCTCATGCTTCACTCACTGTCTGAAGACCTTTGAGGGAGGAAGTATGTTATCACAATCAACAATAACCTGTTTGTGAACAAAAAAGGTTTATTAATAACAACAAAAAACAGAGAGCTCCCCCGGGCTTAAATTAAATATTATCTGCAGACTCTAAAATTCTGTCTGCAAATAGAGCAGGTTCCGCCAGCGGCTTATTATAAAACCTTTGGAAAGTTCTTTCCGAGGACCATCCTGCTCTGGCCAGAATATGGTCCATAGGCACATCCATTCGCCTAGCTGCCGACGTGGATGCAGCCCTGGTGGAGTGAGATATGTAAATATTAGTGTTGACTCCCGCGGACTTAAGCACCTGCTTGAGCCACCTTGAAATGGTTTCGCTCGTCACCTGACCATGGGGCTTCTTGTGGCTTTTTCTCTCCCTCTTAAGTTGTATGTTGTGTCTATGTAAATGGCGAGATGGGTCTTGGCACACAGCCGTGGGTCAGATGAATATGCCCATAAATGCTTAACTGGAGGCGTCGTTCCTGGTCTAGTTTGTTTGACCAGACCCTGAATATGGAATGTGATACAGTCCAATGACTCTGTCATGCTGTCCAGCCTCAGAAGGTGGAGGGACTGTGCCCTTTGTGCTGACACTAGTGCCATGAGCATGACTGATTTCAGGGAAAGTTGTTCGAGCAGCTGGAACCAAATAAGCTGACAACGCACTCCTGGCTGTATTGATGGCGCTGGAGCTGAGTCCATCCCGTTGTAATCCAACCAGGAACTCCACAACACTGGTAGCTGTTGCTGTTGCGTAGGCAGTTCCTGTTTTGGAGCAATACCGTTCCCATTTCTTTATGTTGGAAATGTCTCCTCGTATTGTCTCCTGGTGGACTCCCGGTGGGATGCGGTCATCATGTTGTGTGATGTTGTTGAATCTTATTACGCAAGATTCAATTGGATTCCGCTTCAGGAATCTTGATAATACCCGAAGGGAGGAAAAGCATAGAAGAACATTTTCCACCAATGCAGCGTGAATGCATCAACTGCTGGTGCCTCAGGGTCTGGTTCCCAAGCGACAATCGTTGGTACCTGGTGATTCAGCCTAGATGAAATAGATATATATCTGGTGTGCCATATTGCTTTGTAATTTCAGCAAATACTTTGGGATTTAACATCCATTCGATGTTATCGTTAAATTTGCGTGACCTGGTGTCTGCCACTGTATTTTGCTTACCAGGTAGGTAAGTTGCTCATAACCAAATATGTCTTTCGACACACCATTGCCAGATTAGGTTGACCAAATTGTCACATGATATCGACTTTACACCACCCATGTGGTTGATATAAGCCACCACCATGGTATTATCTAATTGCAACCGGACATGTGCGTGATGCGTATTAGATGAATATGTTTTTAAACCATAAAACGCACCCAACATTTCTAAGTAGTTAATACCCCGTGTCTGTAGGCAAGATGATTCAAAATTAGTCCATCTGCCCCCTGTGCTGGATTGCATGTTAGTTGCTCCCCAGCCCAAAGAACTGGCATCCGTTTGAATGGTTAATACTGGGTTGGTAATTATTATGGGACTGGAGCTGAGCCTAATGTCCCTTGTCCACCATTGTAACTGGAATGGATTCAGCAGTTAAATTCATAACTCGGCCAACGTGACCTGAGTTTTTCTTTAGCGCGTGCACTTTTGCTCTTTGTAAATTTTGATAGTGCAGAGGCCCAAATTGTACAGCTGGAAAGGCTGCTACCATTTTCCCAATGACACTAGCTACCTGTCGTATGGTTGGGTGATGATTAACCATTAGTTCGTTGCATGATTGTGCCAACTCTGATGCTTTCCCCTTCGGCAGAGTTACAGTCATGCGAATAGTGTCAATCGTAAATCCAAGATAGTCCATGGTTGTGGACGATGTCAAATTGGATTTATCTGGATGTATGACAAACCCCAAAGTTTCAAACAAACGTTTGGTGGCTGCTACTGCCAAAATGGCCAAGGTTTTCCCTACTATTAAAATGTCGTCTAAGTACGCCATGACTATATGCTTTTGTTTCCTCAATAATGCTAAGGCAGGTTTTAAGATTTTTGTGAACAACCTTGGAACTGAGGTTAGCCCATTTGGTAAGGCTTTAAATTGCCATAGCTGTTTCATCCAGATAAACTTTAGGTATTTACGATGCTCCTTGTGTATGGGTACTGAGTAGTAGGCATCTTTTCAAAATGCTTGCCAGAAAGTACCCTCTAGAAATCAATTGTCTGGCTGTTTCAAAAGTTTCCATCTTGAAATGTATATACTTAACAGATTTGTTTAAAGAAGTTAAGTCAATGATGATGCGACATCCACCATCTTTTTTAGTTTTAGTGAAAATATTAGACACAAATTCCAAAGGTTCATGTTTTGTTCTTTCAATTACACCTTTTGCTAGTAGCCTCGTCAGTTCAGCTTGACCCTCTTGTTTCTCTTTGACTGAGAGGGTGAATACCCTTTGGGGTATATGCTGAACTGGCGGCATGTTTTCATGAACGGTCAATTTTATAGCCATGAATGCTGCTGAGTATATATTTTTCATTAGTGATAGACTCCCATGCATCCAAAAACAAGTGCAATCTCCCCCCTGTTAGTATAGAGCCCTTACTGCTCATATGCTGAGAGGAACCAGACCCACCTACCCGCATGGTTACTGGTGCTTCTTCTGCCTCTTCACTGGATGATGAGGTGTCTGCTGGGCTGTAGAGGGCTGCTGTTGATGTTGATGTTGATGTTGATGTTGGGGGTGACGCATTTTCCATGGGGTCCACTCTGGGCCCTGGCCTAAAAAAGGCTTACGGGGAATGGTTGCAGACCCCGAGCTTTCACCAATCCCATATGGTAGTCGGCGACTGGTGGACGCCGTGGGGTACTGCCGCCTGGGTTTGTTAGGTCTGCTCGGTCCCAAACCTGCCCTCAAGAGACCAAAGGTCTTGGACTCTTCCTCCAGGTCTTTCACCATTTTTGGAAGGTCCTTTCCAAAGAGCAGAATTGGAGGTTCTGAACCCGGTGTTTTGCAAAGTCGTACAAACTTAGGGTTGAGGGCAGGCTTGATGATTTCATTCCGTAAATTGTTGATCTCATATTGAGTGGTGCACAGCAGAGCTAATGTATCTTGCTGATTTATGGTGATGTCCACACCATCTATGGACCGAGCATATGAAGTTATTCCTGCTGTCAGGAGTTTTATGGTTTTCTGGAGCTTCAACTCCAGTTTCCTGATATTCTGCCCCAAATGTCCCCACATTTGGCTGTTTACAGCTGGTACATTCAGTGATGTACAATTTTCTGGGGCTGAATATAATTCAAGAGCCTCATTGACCACCTGTTCTTATAGGGGGTTTGAGGACAGGTGGTCAATGTTGGCTGCAAGTTTTGGCTCTAAAGGCCGACCCGCTCGTGGAGTGGCCACATAGCGGTTGACCACACCCAGCAGCTCTTCCTGATCCTGTACACCCAGCGTACTCCGGACATCTTCAGCCAGCGACCCCTCTTCTTGACCAGCCCAGATCTGGTCGCCAATGCTGCCTTCAATAGAAGGTGAAGCAATGGCCAGTGCCGTAAAGGACACTGCAGGAGTGCCTGAGCTCCCTTGGCGAGTCTGCTGCTGCTCTCTCAGCAGATCCCGCTGGAGCAATTGCTCCATAAGCCGTTCCATTCGGCTTAGGCGGCTGCCTTTGCCGCTCTCGAGCGGTGAGGCATCTTCATCCGAATCGTCGGATACTACCGCCCGGTTCTGGCCGCAGGTTCCTCCAGCCCGCTGCTCAGGCTGCACTAGCGGTGCTGGGCTCGGCTCAGTAGTTAATCCTGCCGCCTCTCGCCCCCCCTCCACAGAATGCTCCTCAACGGGAGACGAACGGGGGTGAGCTACAGATTTCTTTCCTCTGGTCTTGCTCATTCTTCTGGAACACAAAGCAGACCACAGAGAAAACACGGCCACAGTTTTCACTCTCTAACTGCTCCCACGGACTCATTGTGCATATAGCCTTGTCTACAGCTTGCCCCCATAGTCAGCCCAGTTTTTTTTTCCTGTCAAAGACTTCCCCTCCACACACCCCCCAAGCTTCCTTTCACTCCTTCCAGTTCTGGGCTCTGCCCTCTTCCCAAAGATGCATCCTGACCTGCTGAGTATTCCCAGCATTTTCTGTTTTTAAGAGTCACAGTGTAGTTCAGGCCCTTCAGAAAGAGGCCCATTGGCCAAGCTTGTCCATACTAAGACGTCCAATTTGCCCCCATGAACTGATGCCTGTCCCCAGGTGAGCGGTTACCTGCCCTATGAGCTGATGCCTGCCCCCAGGTGAGCAGTTACCTGCCCCCAGGTGAGCAGTTACCTGCCCCATGAGCATCTGATGCCTGTCCCCAGGTGAGCGGTTACCTGCCCCATGAGCTGATGCCTGCCCCCAGGTAAGCAGTTACCTGCCCCATGAGCTTCTGATGCCTGTGCCCAGGTGAGTAGTTTACCTGCCCCATGAGCTTCTGATGCCTGTGCCCAGGAGAGCTGTTACCTGCCCCATGAGCTTCTGATGCCTGTGCCCAGGTGAGTAGTTTACCTGCCCCATGAGCTTCTGATGCCTGTGCCCAGGCGAGCAGTTTACCTGCCCCATGAGCTGATGCCTGTGCCCAGGTGAGTAGTTTACCTGCCCCATGAGCTTCTGATGCCTGTGCCCAGGAGAGCTGTTACCTGCCCCATGAGCTTCTGATGCCTGTGCCCAGGTGAGCTGTTACCTGCCCCATGCCCCACTATGCCTGTGTCCAGGTGAGTGGTTTACCTGCCCCACGGCAGAGCTGGTGCAGCAGAGGACAACTCCCTGGAGGCTGGAAGTGACGGCGGCGAGGGCGGGACATCCGTCGCCCTGACTCTGAGAGGAGGAACCCGGAGCGGGAGAGAAGCGAGGTCGGGCCCGGGGACAGGGACGGGCTAGGCCAAGGCCAAGGCCAAGGCCGGGGCGCTCGGGCCTGTGCGGCCTACAGGTGAGAGCAGCGGCCGGAGCCCGTCTCCAGGGCAACGGGGGGGTGGTCCAGTGGTCGAGAGGTCATCTGTGTTCCCTTTGGGTGCGATGGAGAGAATACCTCCCCCCCCCCCCCCAAATGGGGAGAGAAAGCCCCTCAGGGAGGGAAAGAGGTAAGGAAGGAAGGAGGGAGGGAGAGAAGGAGGGAGGGAGAGAAGGAGGGAGAGAAGGAGGGAGGGAGAGAAGGAGGGAGAGAAGGAGGGAGGGAGAGAAGGAGGGAGAGAAGGAGGGAGGGAGAGAAGGAGGGAGAGAAGGAGGGAGGGAGAGAAGGAGGGAGAGAAGGAGGTAAGGAAGGAAGGAGGGAGGGAGAGAAGGAGGGAGAGAAGGAGGGAGAGAAGGAGGTAAGGGAGGGAGAGAAGGAGGGAGAGAAGGAGGGAGAGAAGGAGGGAGAGAAGGAGGTAAGGAAGGAAGGAGGGAGGGAGAGAAGGAGGGAGAGAAGGAGGGAGAGAAGGAGGGAGGGAGAGAAGGAGGGAGAGAAGGAGGTAAGGAAGGAAGGAGGGAGGGAGAGAAGGAGGTAAGGAAGGAGGGTGGGAAGGAACGAAAGAAATAAGGGAATACACGTATTTATTTGAGTATGTGTGCATGTGCATATTTATACATTGGACTTTTATTTTTCTCTCTCGTTTATCATATTGTTTATTATGTTTACATATTGTGTTGTGCTGCTGCAAGTCAGAATGTAATTGTTCTATCTGGGACATACGACAATAAAACACTCTTGGATGAAATGGAGAGGGAGAGGAAGAGGAAGAGGAAGAGGAAGTGGGAGTGCCCCACAGATGGGGGTGTAGATGTAGAGGGTGGAGGGAGGATCTTTCTTGGATGTGTAGGAAAGAACTGCACAAGTAGGTGGTTTGAATCGAAGGTAGGCACAAAATGCTTCTTGTGGGGGGAAGAAAGGGGGGAGGGAGAGTCCCTCTTGGGTGAGGAGGGGTTGAGAGACACTTGGATGGGAGGGGGGAAGAGTCCTTCAGATGGAGGAAGCGAGACGCTCTTGGATTGTGAGGGGGGGAGGGAGCGGAGCACATGTTGGATGGGGTGGGAAAATGCTGGAGAAACTCAGCGGGTGCGGCAGCATCTATGGAGCGAAGGAAACGGGCAACGGCCCTCGCCGCCGTCACTTCCAGCCTCCAGGGAGTTGTCCTCTGCTGCACCAGCTCTGCCGTGGGGCAGGTAAACCGCTCACCTGGGGACAGGCATCAGCTCATGGGGCAGGTAAACCGCTCACCTGAGATTGGCCACGGATGTCCCGATGAGGTCGAGATCGGCCGCCTCATCCAGCCTGGGCACCACATGTTCGAGGGGAGACTTCCAGGGTTGGGGGGGGGGGGGGGGGGGGGGAATTCAAGTGCACTGTCGTAATTCTATCCGGATTAAGGGAGGTGGCGGACCACCAGTTGCCAGAAAATCATTGGCAGCCCTGTAGTAAATCCCGATCACAGGGAATAAAGTAGGTGCAATGTAGGTGTTGGAAATGCTCAGCAAGTCGGGCAGCGTCCGCGGGAAGATATCCAGAGCTAAGATTCCAGGTCGAAGACTCATCGGCCCAGTGCGTTGCGGCATGTGTGAGGCTGGAGGAGGTTATCATGAACGAGATGGAGGGATTGTGGAGCAGAGTTACAGTGGACACAGGAGATCTGGAGGCAGGTTGAAAAATTATGAAAGATTTTGAAATTTGCCTGTTGACGTAGGTCCACAAATGGGAGTGGGTTGAGGGGAGGGGGGGGGGGGGGGAATGGGACAGCAAGGTTTTGGTTATGCTCGGGTACACGGGACTAAATATGGGCAACTCAATATGACCCAATACCCTGACCCCAAAGGTTTTAAAGGAAGTGTTTGCACATGGTCGATTTTTTCCAATTTTAAGTAATCTGAAGAAGGGTCTCGACCCGAAACGTTGCCCGTTTCCTTCGCTCCATAGATGCTGCCGCACCCGCTGAGTTTCTCCAGCATTTTTGGCTACTTTCGATCTACACTCCCCTGCTTTTTCCCCCAGTTCCTTCGCCCATCCTCCACCTTAGTCGTTTAACCGGAGCGGCACGGTGGCGCAGCGATAGAGTTGCTGTCTTACAGCGCCAGAGACCTGGGTTCAATCCCGACTGCGGGTGCTGTCGGTATGAGTTTGTACGCTTCTCCCCATGACCTACGTGGGTTTTCTCCGAAGAACTTCGGTTTCCTCCCACACTCCAAAGACGTACAGGTTTGTAGGTTGATTGGCTGGGTATAGGGGTAAATTGTCCCTAGTGTGTGTAGTGTTAATGAGCGGGGATCGCTGGTCGGCGCGGACTCGGTGGGTCAAAGGGCCTGTTTCTGCGCTGTATCTCTAAACTAAGCTTGGCTAAACTAAACTAAACCAGTCCCACAGTTCTCCACATTATATCCCTGTTGAGATCACTCCTTCCCTGGGCAACAGTGGGCCTACCAGTTGGACCGCCCTGCCTGAGGTCATTTGTGGCCGGCTCTGGTTAGTCCTGGTCTTTTCTAGACTCCAGCTCCTCAACCGACCCCCCCACCCCCACCACCTACTTTCAGTCAGAATAAGGGTCTTGACCCAAACGTCACCCATCCTTTGTCACATAGAAACATAGAAATTAGGTACAGTAGGCCATTCGGCCCTTCGAGCCTGCACCGCCATTCAATGTGATCATGGCTGATCATCCAACTCAGTATACTGTACCTGCCTTCTCTCCATACCCCCTGATCCCTTTAGCCACAAGGGCCACATCTAACTACCTCTTAAATATAGCCAATCAACTACCCTCTGTGGCAGAGAGTTCCAGAGACCGACCACTCTCTGTGAAAAAAAGTCCTTCTCATCTCGGTCCTAAAGGATTTCCCCCTTATCCTTAAGCTGTGACCCCTTGTCCTGGACCTCCCCAACATCGGGAACAATCTTCCTGCATCTAGCCTGTCCAACCCCTTAAGATGCTCCAGAGATGCTGCCTGACCCACTGAGTTATGGGCCTGTCCCACTTTCCGGAGTTATTCAAAAATTCTCCTGAGTTATTCACGAATTCTCCCGAGTTTTCAAACTCGCAGAATGTTCGTAACGAGTCCATATGAGTCCGTGGATATATCGCAGCAGCTCGTTATGCCAGCCATGGACTTTTCATCAGGCTGGAAAAAACTTCCCGATGCCCCGAGTACCTACGGCTGGCATAACGAGTCGCTACGATATATCAAGTCAAGTCACGTCAAGTCAAGTTTATTCGTCACATACACAGACGGGATGTGCAGTGAAATATCCATGGACTCCTACGAACACATTACGAACGTTCTGCGAGTTTGAAAACTCTGGAGAATTTGTAAATAACGCGGGAGAACTCGTGAATAACTCGGGAAAGTGGGACAGGCCCTTAACTCCAGCAGTTTGTGCCCATCTTTGGTATAAACCAGCATCTGCAGCAGTGCTTTGTTTTGAACTTTATCCAAAATTCCTAAACTGTGAGAGGGAACCATATAATTGAAAAACAGCCAAGGCGACTCCCTTATTCAAAAAGCAGGTAGACAGTGGGTGGGGAACTTTTGGGACGGTTAGTTTAATGTCTTTTGTTGGCAATATGCCCAAATCAGAGGAAATGACAAATCATTTAGAAAAGCTGAATATGACTGAAAAACTAGTCAGTGTGGTTTGATTAACGTTCAGTCTTGTGTGACTAATTCGCTCCAATTCTTGGAGCCACAATAGACAATAAGTGCAGGAGTAGGCCATTTGGCCCTAAGAGTCAGCACCACCATTCAATGTGATCATGGCTGATCATCCTAAATCAGTACCCCGTTCCTGCCTTCTCCCCATATCCCCTGACTCCGCTATCTTTAAGGGCCCTATCTAGCTCTCTGTTGAAAGCATCCAGAGAACCCGCCTCCACCGCCCTCTGAGGCAGAGAATTCCACAGACTCACCACTCTCTGTGAGAAAAAGTGTTTCCTCGTCTCCGTTCTAAATGGCTTACTCCTTATTCTTAAACTGTGGTCCCTGGTTCTAGACTCCCCCAACATCGGGAACATGTTTCCTGCCTCTAGTGTGTCCAAGCCCTTAACAATCTTATGTTTCAATGAGATCCCCTCTCATCCTTTTAAACTCCAGAGTGTACAAGCCCAGCTGCGCCATTCTCTCAGCATATGACAGTCCCGTCATCCCGGGAATTAACCTTGTAAACCTACGCTGCACTAGGAACTGCAGATGCTGGTTTAGCAAGGAAAGACGCAAAATGCTGGAGTAACTCAGGCAGCATCTCTGGAGAAAACGGATAGGTGATGTTTTGGGTTTGGTTGAAGAATGAGGAGGTAAGCCATTTAGGACTGAGACGAGGAAACACTTTTTTACACGGAGAGTTGTGAGCGGTGGAGGCCAGTTCTCTGGATACTTTCAAGAGACAGCTAGATAGGGCTTTTAAAGACAGCGGAGTCAGGGGATATGGGGAGAAGGCAGAAACGGGGTACTGATTGGGGATGATCACCCATGATCCCATTGAATGATGGTGCTGGCTCGAAGGGCCGAATGGCCTACTCCTGCACCTATTGTCTATTGACCCTTCTTCAGATTGAGTCTGACTCAGTCTGAAGAAGGGTTCTGACCTGAAATGTCATCTATCCATTTTCCCCAGAGATGCTGCCTGACCCGCTGAATTACTCCAGCATTTTGTACCAGTTTTTGGTATAAACCAGAATCTGCAGTTCATTTTTATTGCATTATTTCACTTTGTAGTTATTGCTTCCTTTGCGCTGCGGATATGGGCCAAATGCAGGCAAATGGGACTAGTCCAAAATGCCAACCTGGTCAGCATGGACAGATTGGGCCGGAGGGTCTGAACCCATTATCTAAAGCTCCAAGATTGAACAAGTTAGGTCTTTATTCTTTGGAGCACAGAAGGTTAAGGGGGGGACTTGATTGAGGTCTTTAAAATGATGAAAGGGATAGACAGAGTTGACGTGGATAAGTTTTTCCCATTGAGGGTAGGGAAGATTCAAACAAGAGGGCATGACATGAGAATTAAGGGACAGAAGTTTAGGGGTAACATGAGGGGGAACTTCTTTACTCAGAGAGTGGTGGCTGTGTGGAATGATCTTCCAGCAGAAGTGGTGGAGGCAGGATCGATTTTAACATTTAAAAGTAAAGTGGATAGGTATATGGACGGGAAGGGAACGGAGGGGTATGGTCTGAGTGCAGGTAGATGGGACTAGGGGAAAATAAATGGTCGGCACGGACTGGAAGGGCCGAGAAGGCCTGTTTCCGTGCTGTAATTGTTATATGGTTATATGGTAAAGCTCCAAGACTCGATGGTCATCTATACTGGTACCTTTACCCCAGCCTGCTCTGCGCTCTTGGTCCCCCCACGTTCTTCCTATCTCCCGGCCATTCCTCATTTATTCTCACCTCCTTCCCCTCAGGATGGGTTCTCAAAAGCCTTTGCTGTGTCCGTGGCTCATCAAGCAAGTCGACAGCTGTCAGTACCCTGGCCTCCACTGGGTGAACGAAGGGAAACAACAGTTCAGGATCCCGTGGAAGCATTGCTTGAGGCAGAACATTTCTGCCGACGATACCAAGATATTTGAGGTAATGCTAAAAACAGTGCTGGCAACAGTCAGCAGATTGGGCAGCATCTGTGGAGAGTCAAACATTTAATGATTCAAGTCAATAACCTTTCATCAGAATTAAACTAAATTAAAAATATAAAATTTTATATGTGATGCAAGGGTGAACGGACCAAAGGAGATTACACGGACCTGAAACATTATCTCTGCTTCTTTCTCCATAGATGATGTCTGACATACAAGCACCTCAAGTTTTACCCGTGCATGATTTACCCATATTTAGAATAATAGAATTAGCTTGTCTAATTGCTAATACCTGTGATAATTGTCTAATTATTTCTTCTTCTTAAGCCCCTTGGTGCTCTAGGGAGCATCTAGGCCATTGAAAAATGTCCTCCACCACAATCGGTTGTTGGCAGTTCTTTTGAGATCTCCCCAGTTGAACACACTCTCAGACATTTCTGCCTGGACACCAGCTGTTCCTGGGGCGACCTTTTTTCCTTGGGGGTTCCATTTCAGGGCTTGCCGGATGATGTTTGTGGCAGGTTTTCTGCGGGTGTGTCCAATCCTACTCCATTTTCCCCTTCCAATTTGTAAGTCAGTGGGCTCCTGGCTTGTTCTTTTCCACGGGTCCACATTGCTTACTTTGTCTCTCCACCAGATGTTAAGTATTCTCCTAAGGTAGGTGTGAATGAATGTTTGCAGCCTGTTTGTAGTGTGTTTTGTGGTTTTCCACGTCTCTGATCCATACAGCATCACCTGTTTCACATTTAAGTTAAAGATGCATATTTTGGTGTTGATTGAGATGTGTTTTGAGATCCAGACCTTCCTGAGCATGTTAAACGCCACCCTATTGATTCTACTTCTTATGTCTGCTTCTGCCCCTCCCGTGATGTCCACAACTCTGCCTAGGTATGTGAATGTTTCTACCTCCTCTAGAGCAGTGCTGTGCATAAGGATAGGGCTGCTGGTTTTTGAATGGATCCTCATCACCTGTGCCTTTGCAGTATTGGGAGCAAATCCATGTTTTGTGAGAGTCTGTCCGCCTTCTACTGCATTTGTATCTGTCTGTGTGAAAGGAGAGCTATGTCGTCCGCAAAGTCAAGATCATCGAGCTGCTCCCACATTGTCCACTGAATTCCATTTCATAGAAACATTGAAAATATGTGCAGGAGGTCATTCGGCCCTTCGAGCCAGCACCGCCATTCATTGTGGTCATGGCTGATAATAATAATAATAATAACATGTTATTGTCATTGCACAGAGGTACGACGAGATTTGGTATACAGCTGCCATCCGATGTAATACCTTAATTAACTAAAAATGTCGACACCCAGAGAAACAAGATTAAAAAAAACCAGTATAAAGTGCAAATAGGTCTGTGCCGGGTCAATATGCGACATGACCATCGGAGGGAGAATGTTCATGGGGGGGGGGGGGGGGCACTCAGCAGGGCCGGTTCAGAGCAGCTAGAGCTCTGGGGATGAAGCTGTTCCTAAGTCTGGAGGTGCGGGCGTAGAAGGCCTTGTAACGTCTGCCGGAAGGTAGAAGACCGTCCCCAATCAATAACCCGTGCCTGCCTTCTCCCCATATCCCCTGACTCCACTAGCCCCTAGAGCTCTATCCAACTCTCTCTTAAATCCATCCAGTGCCTTGGCCTCCACTGCCCTCTGTGGCAGGGAATTCCATAACTTCACAACTGCCTGGGTTACTGATGACATCACTGCTGGCTCAATTCGATTCAAAGCAATTGAATTTCCACCATTCAGCAACCTGGCAGTAACTACCTGTATGAGGCCTCGAAAAAAAGGGCAGCACAGTGGCGCAGCGGTAGATTTGCTGCCATACAGCGCCAGTGACCCGGGTTCGATCCGGACTATGGGTGCTGTCTGTACTGAGGTTGCACTTTCTCCATATAACCACGTCCACAATTCCACAAATTCACAACTCTCTGGTGAAAAAGTTTGTTTTCACCTCAGTCTTAAATGGCCTCCCCTTTATTCTAAGACTGTGGGCCCTGGTTCTGGACTCGCCCAACATTGGAAACATTTTTTCCTGCGTCTAGCTTGTCCAGTCCTTTTACAGTTTTATATTTTTCTGCTATAAGATTCCCCCTCATCCTTCTAAACTCTTTTCCATTCAGGTGTTTCCAGCAGGATCCAGTCAATTGGGGGTAGACAGAAGTGCTCAAGAAACTCAGCGGGTGCAGCAGCATCTATGGAGCGAAGGAAATAGGCAACGTTTCGGCACGAAAGGTTGCCTATTTCCTTCGCTCCATAGATGCTGCTGCACCCGCTGAGTTTCTCCAGCAATTTTGTCTACTTTCCAGCATCTGCAGTTCCTTCTTAAACATGATCCAGTCAATTGCCAGGAGGAACAGGAATGGTGACAATAGACATTGTCTCATAGTATACATGTCTAATAGCAATGTTAAATTTAGGCACTCCTATTTTCGGAATAACGGGCTCAGATCTATGCTTGTCAAACTTGCACCTCAGCTTTCAAAGTTAACTTGTTAGTTCTGCTTTTTGTAACGGAAACAAAACTCAAATGGTTCCCTGCATCTAATAGGAAGTCTAGGAAGGAACTGCTGATGCTGGTTTAAACCTAAGATGGACACAAAATGCTGGAGTAACTCAGTGGTTGAGTCCGAGACGTCACCCATTCCTTCTCTCCAGAGATGCTGCCTGTCCCGCTGAGTTACTCCAGCTTTTTGTATCTGCCTTAGGTTACATGTTTAAAGGTATTTGCCATTAGAATATATTTTTCCAATTTACTTTAGACGTTTTAGACTTTAGAGGTACAGCGTGGAAACAGGCCCTTTGGCCCACCGAGTCCGCGCCAACCAGCGATCACCCCGGTACATTAGCACTATCCGACACACTAGGGACAATTTACAACCTTACCGAAGCTGATTGACCTACAAACCTGTACGTCTGTGGACTGTGGGAATCAACCAGGATTCCTGGAGAAAACCCACACGGTCACAGGGAGAACGTATAAACTCCGTACAGTCAGCACCCGTTGTCGGGATCAAACCTGGGTCTCTGGCGCTGTAAGACAGCAGCTCTACCCGCTGCACCACCGTGCTGCCCCCGGTGCAGTTATGGTGCAAGAGCGGACAATCTTCTCCATTTTATGCTTTGAGGGTTAGCATCGGGCATTTCCGATAAAGCATCCAAATGGTTCTTTATTGTAATTTATGGCCTGTCCCACTTAGGGGATTTTTTAGGCAACTACTGGTGACTAGTTTGTCGCCACATGTTCGCCGGCAGTCGCCGGGAGTCGTCTCCTCAGTCGCGCAAAGAGTCGTAGCGTCTTTCTGGTCGCCGCTAAATGTTCAACACGTTGAGAAATTTTCGGCGACGGTGGGTTTGACGCCAATGAGCGTCGCTTGACTTCTCCTGACGTAGGTGCTGTCGTGGGTTGTCGCCAGGTAGACGTAGGTTGTCGCCGGTTTTTCGGCGACCTGCCGCGACTATGACAGTCGCCGGCAGTTTCCTAACAAATCGCCAAGTGGGACAGGCCCATTATGCACTGCACAGTAAAATTCTTTTTGTGTAGCTCACACGTGCACAGTCACAGGTTCGATCGCATGGGGTCCATGGAGAAATAGCTGAATGGATAGAAAATTGGCTTTCCATGGAAGGAAGCAGAGGGTGGTGGTGGAAGGCTGCTTCTCGGACTGGAGGCCTGTGACTAGTGGTGTGCCTCATGCGCAGGACCTACACAGTAAATGATAGGCCTCTGGGTAGTGTTGTGGAGCAGAGGGATCTAGGAGTGCAGGTGCATGGTTCCTTTAAGGTGGAGTTGCAGCTACATAAGGTGGTCAAAAAGACTTTTGGCACATTGGGCACAGTGTAGAAGTTAGGAGGTCATGTTGCAGTTGTATAAGACATTGATGAGACTGCATTTATTGTGTTCAGTTCTGGGCACCATGTTATAGAAAAGATGTCAAGCTGCAAAGGGCACAGAGAAGATTTACGAGGATGTTGCCAGGACTAGAGGGTGTGAGCTATAGGGAGAGGTTGAGTAGGCTGGGTCTCTATTCCTTGGAGTGCAGGAGAATGAGGGGAGATCTTATAAACGTGTACAAAATCATGAGAGGTATAGATCGAGTAGATGCACAGAGTCTCTTGCCCAGAGTGAGAGGATCGAGGACCAGAGGACATAAGTCTAAGGTGATGGGGAAAAGATTTAATAGGAATCTGAGAGGTAACCTTTTCCAAAGGGTGGTGGGTGTATGGAACAAGCTGACGGGGGAGGCAGTTGAGGCAGGGACTATCCCAATATTTAAGAAGAGTTAGACAGGTACATGGTTAGGACAGGTTTGGTGGGATATGGACCAAGTGCAGGCAGGTGGGACTAGTGGAGCTGGGACATGTTGGCTTGAGTGGGCAAGTTGGACCCAAGGGCCTGTTTCCACACTGTATCACTCCATGACCCTACTAAGTATTTTCAGCTTTCAGATTTCCAGCATCAGCGGGAGTGGGTTTTCTTCAATATTTTTGTAACTAAATTTTTTTTTTCAGAGATTTAATCATTAGTTTAGATTTAGATTTAATAATTAGTTTGACTTAATAATTTGTTTAGTTTAGTATGTTGCCACGTGTACCGAGGCACAGTGAATAGCTTTTCTTTGTGTGCTAGCTAGTCAGCGGAACGGCCAGACATGATTACAATCGAGCCGTCCACAGTGTAAGGATGCGGGATAAAGGGAATACCATTTAGTGTACGGTAAAGTCCGATTAAAGAGAGTCCGAAGGTCTCCAGCGAGGAAGATAGCAGCTCAGGACTGCTCACTAGCTGGTGGTAGGATGGTTCAGTTGCCTGATGATAGCTGGGAAGAAACACTCCCCAAATCTGGAGGTGTGCGTTTTCACACTTCTGCACCTCTTGCCCGATGGGAGAAGGGAGAAGAGGGAACGACTCGTCCTTGAATACGTTACTGGCCTTGCCGAGGCAGCGAGAGTTCACCAATTCAAGGAAAGGGAGAGAGAATAGATAAGAAAAGCAACCTAACTAACTTCAAGAATTCAAGACTTCAAGAGAGTTTCATTGTCAAGTGTCCCTGATAGGACAATGAAATTCTTTGCTTTAGCACACCAGAACATAGTAGGCATGAATACTGAACGGATCAGTGTGTCCATATACCATTGTATAAATATATACACACATGAATAATATAACTGATAAAATAGCTCAGCGGGTGAAACTGGTTCATGATTATGCTGCTGCCGGCCGGTTGGGAAGTAATGTTAAATCCCTCCATCTTAAGAGAGCGCAATGTAGTGTTGTAGTGGTATGGACAATAGACAATAGATGAGACTGCATTTCAGGAGGAAGCCATTCGGCCCTTCGAGCCAACACCGCCATTCAATGCGCCATCCCTAATCAGTACCCCGTTCCTGCCTTCGCCCCCCCCCCCCCACAGTCTTTGTCTGTATTTACGACAAGGGGAGTAAGGATTAACACACTTTGTCCGCTCCGCAGGCTTGGGCAACAGCAAGTGGCCGCTACAAACCGGGAATCGATGTTCCAAACCCTCCTGTGTGGAAGAGAAACTTTCGAAGTGCCTTAGCACGGAAGAAGCATTTCCGCAGAGTGCGGGACAACAGGAGCGATCCCCACGACCCACACTTGGTCTACGAGATCCAGAGCATCGGTGAGTAACCTCATACTCAACCTTCTTCTTTCAGACTTGAATTTCTGCAGCACCTTCCACATCCCTGTCACGATATCCCAAAGTGCTCATCAGTATTTCTTTCAAGGCCCTCTTGCAACATGGCGAGTGGGCAGCCACACAGGAGCTCTTCAAGTCCCCCATAGGAATCAGTGTTGTAATAGTCGGGTAATCTGCCTTTAAGTACAAGTCCACCACCGATATTCCGGCCCCCCCTTTAATCAGGACAAAATTCTTCAGGGTCTGAAGAAGGGTCTCGATCGGAAACGTCGCCAATTACCTTCGATCCGTAGATGCTGCCTCACCCGCTGAGTTTCTCCAGCATTTTTGTCTACCTTCGATTTTTCCAACATCTGCAGTTCTTTCTTCCGAGATAGTTCCAGGGCCTCCAATGCGGTAGATTGGAGGCCAAGCCCACCCTGTCAATGGGCGGCGGTTGGTTTGCGTGAAGGTCTGGGCTGCAGCGTCCACAACTCTGCAATTTTCTTGCGGTCTCGGATGGAGCTTGTTCCCAAACCAGGGCTGCGATGCATCCCGAAATGAAATGCTTTCTGCGGCGCATCTGTAGAAGTCGGTGAGAGTTGCTGGGGACAAGCCGAATGTTCTGAGCCCCCTGCGGAGGTAGAGGCGTCGGCGTGCTTTCTCGGCGTGTGGCCGGTCCGGAGCGAGTCGTTGCCAATGTTTATTCCCGGCAACTTGAGTTGCGGCGATATCCGTAGACGTTTTGACACTTTGAGCTGCACCTCAAATGCACTTCCTTTGAGCTTTGTTACTCTCCGAAGTACTTGCTGTTGATGTGCACTGACACACACACCCGGCAAACACACGCGCGCGCACACACACGCACGCGCACACGTGCACACACACACACACACACACACTCTGGCTCCCATGCTCAGACACAGTCAAACTGACATGATCGCAGATCACGCGGGGAACTCTTGCGCCCTCCTTGAAAAAAGACTGTCCCTTTTGTCTTGCGGGCAAAGTCTTCCAGCGAACGCTGGCCGGCGCGGCCAGAGGAGCGGCGCCTGACGTGGGCAGGAGGAACAGATCCACCCCCTGGCTCCCATTCCCCGAGCCTCAACTACCACAGAGGAGATCAAATCCTGGTGGTCTTTCTCTCGTCTCCCGGGTGGAATCATTTCCCACCCAAGGATGTGCGCTCTTGGCTACTCTCCTTTCACGCTAAGCAGCCAAGCTTTTTTTTCTCTTTGCAGACTATCCCGAGGGGAATTCGCCGACATCCTCAACTGACCCGATACTGAAGCCGGGGGAAGATGAGGAGGAGGAGGAGGAGGAGGTGTCTGAGGAAGATATGGAGGGGGAAGGGGTCTGCGCGGGATGCCGCCCCTCACCGCGCATCGTCTCGGTCGCCGCCACTGTGAAGGTGGAGGAGACGCCGCCGGAGGAACCCGCGAAGCCAGGCGCTAGCGGGGCGCGTGGTCAAATGGAGCCCGTCGCGCAGGCTGCCTGGAGGGAGAGTCCGCACAGTAGCACGGCGGTGGAGGATTCGAGGGAGGGCAGCGACAGGGAAATGTTCAAGAGGAGGCTGCTGCAGATGCAGGGCCAGATGCTGGGCTCGCTGTCCAACCTGTCGGACGGGGTGCGCGAGATGGGCAGGAGCTTGGAGGCGTCAGTCTCCAACCTGGCACAGGAGATCCTGTTGGGCCAGGGCAACATCAGCTCCAGCATGGAGGTGATGCGGAGCTCGGTGTCAGCGGGCAACGAGGCCGCAGCTCTGCAACGGCTGATGGACCGTGTGTCCACCTCCCTGGAGACTCAGGAGGAGGCCATTCGGGGCCTGCGCGCCTGCGTGGAGATGCAGCGGAGTCCCAGCAGAGCTCTGCTGGCCGTCAGCCGGGAGCAGGCGGTTCTGGCCCGTGAGCAGCGGGATGCTGCAAGGGAGCAGGCGGCGGCCATGCAGGAGCAGCGGGATGCCGCGCGGGAGCAGGCGGCCGTGGCCCGCGAACAGCGGGACGCTGCAAGGGAGCAGGCGGCAGTCGTGCAGGAGCAGCGGGATGCTGCAAGGGAGCAGGCGGCGGCCATGCAGGAACAGCGGGACGCCGCGCAGGAGGGGTTGATGCTGCAGCGGGAGCAGGCGGCTCATGCCCGCGAGCAGCGGGACGCTGCAAGAGAGCAGGCGGCAGTCGTGCAGCAGCAGAGGGACGCAGCAAGGGAGCAGGCGGCACTCATGCAGGAGCAGCGGGACGCTGCAAGGGAGCAGGCGGCGCTCAGGCAGAGGCAGCGGGACGCCGCGCGGGAGCAACTCGCGGCGGAGTTGGGGCGGCGGACGCGGCAGCCCGCGCGGGAGAGACTCCGCCGCGCCGCCCTCCGACCCCGTGCCTCGTCCTCTTGGGCGAAGCCCCCGGCCCGCGTCGCTGTGGCTGACGGCAACACGCTGGAACTGCGGCCGTGAGAGCCCACCGAGGGAGCCGCCCCACCATTGGGTGTCTCAGCCTCACTGAGATGCAATGGTAGAGAAGAACCCAACTGCAAGCCATTGACGAGGAGGACCGTCAGTCTATTAGCTCTTCACGTCAATGGTACATCTGGACCCATATCATGTCACGATTAAACACTTCCGTTCAAACCCATCGGAATCTGATGGTGTCTGTGTGTGTGTGTGTGTGCAGGAAGGAACTGCAGATGCTGGCTTAAACCGAAGATGGACACAAAAAGCTGGAGTATCTCAGCGGGACGGGCAGCATCACTGGAGAAAAAGAATAAGAGACGTTTTGGGTCGAGACCCTGATGGTAGTTGTCAAGGCTATGGTATAATGGGTTTATCAAACTCACGAACTGTGGCTGACAGCATTGTGAAATTAGTGCATGAATGAAAGATATTTTATCATCACAGGTGACATGTCGCAGTGAGACCCGTTGTTCTGCACACCCACGGTATGCAGAGAGTCGCTACATAAAGGGCACCGACAAAATGTCATCTCGTCTGCCAATGGTCCCTTTTTAGTTTAGTTCAGAGATACAGCACGGATACAGCAGGCCCTTCGGCCCCGCGCCAATCAGCGACCCCCCGCACTAACACTATCCTATGCACACCTGGGACAATTTACACATATGCCCAAGCCAATTCACCCGCAAACCTGGACGTCTTTGGAGTTTTGTTCTCACCGTGGGCCCCTCTGGCCTCCGGTTTCCCCCCCGACTACTGGGCTATCCCCTCCATCAACCTCAACGAGAATGAAGTGGTGAGGCGCGGGGGGTAACGCACGTCCATTCAGCGTAAAGTGGAGGGCCTGTTGCGTAATTAAATGGAATCGTGGTCAGCAGAGGCACACAAACCCTTCCTGATGTGATGTGAAGTATTCATGCTCATTGAAGGCCACAGTCTGAGCTTGCGGGTCATGGATGGAGCTGGCTTGGCCCCTTCGTGACTATCGGAACCAAAGCTAGTTATCTCAAACAAACAACGTGTTTAGTTTGGAGACGCAGCACAGAAACAGGCCCATTCGGCCCATCGAGCCCGTACTCACCAGCGGTCACCCCGTACACCAGCACTATCCTACACTCTGGGGACGATTTACAATTTTTAATTTTTTTTTTACCGGCGCCAAGTTGACCCACAAAACCGCACGTCTCCAGAGTGTGGGAGGAACCCGGGGAAAACCCACACGGTCACGGGGAGAACGTACAGACTCCGTAAAGGCAGCATCCATAGTCAAGAACGAACCCGGGGTCTCTGATGCCGTAAGACAACAACTATGCTACCAAGCCACCCCCCAATTGTCCAATAGGGTCAAGCACTCTCGACCCCTGCATCTGCTCGCTTGCAAAGCTCACCTCATTATGATGGCATGAGTTGAGGGTGAGGTGATACCTCGTCCGATGTTGAATGGACCTCTTTTTATTGTTGCGATCACGACCAGCTGCCTCAATTTTTAAATATTTTTAATATTCATAAAATGGTCTTACTGCCAAGGTGCTGGTTCCAAGTGATCCCACACAGATATTTAATACAAAGGGTATTATAATTAATGGAAAGCCTATTGAAATGGATAGCCTGGTGGTAGTACTATGCACGCTCATCAAAACAGGTATGTTCAAGGGATTGATTTAATTCTTTAATGGGACTGCCGGCGCCATATCAGTGTCGCCAAAAGATTTTGAACATTTCGAAATCCAGCGGCGACAAAAAAAATGTTGCGACGCTTGACAAAACACCGCGCGTTATACATCAGTCAATGATGCCGGCAGTCGTCAAAAAAAAAACACCAAGTGGGACAGGCCTTTAAGGTTGCTTCAGGGAAGGGGCTGAATATTAGGTGGTAGTGCTTATTTTTGGGAAGAATGTTAGTGGGTGCAATATGTCAAGACCGATGCACTTGTGTGATGAATTGTTTTGAAAAGCCAACGCAAAGGGCTCTAAAATATTAAAACGATTATGAGCGTCAGCAAACTTTGTGTGTGTATCTTTTTTTTAAAGTTTATCATTGCGCTCATGGTTCAGTAATGCTGTATACCCGATCAGAGGCTTTCTGCCAGTCAGGTCCACCCTGGCGTATCATTGCCAACCAGGAACATTGTTTCATTGTAGGAGCTTCACTGGGTTTGAGTGAAAGAGTTGCCGTGCCTCCATCTTCTATACCATTGTCTCTTAGTTCAGATTATTATTATTACTATTATCACGTGTAAAGCATTGAGAGAGCGGAGTCAGGGGATATGGGGAGAAGGCAGGAACGGGGCACTGATTGGGGATGATCAGCCATGATCACATTGAATGGCGGTGCTGGATCGAAGGGCCGAATGGCCTACTCCTGCACCTATTGGCGGTAAGGCGACCACACATTTCACTGTACCAATTGGTACATGTGACAAATAAATGTATCTTGTATTGTCTACTGTTGCGCATTGTCCAGTCAGCAGAAAGACTATCCATGATTACACTCAAGCCGTCCACAATGTACAGATAAAGAATCTAACGCTCAATGCAAGATAAAGTAGAGTCCAATTAAAGATGGTTCGAAGATCTCCAATGAGGTCGATGGGAGGTCAGGACCTCTCTGAGTTGGTGAGAGGATGGTTCAGTTTCCGGATAACAGCCGGGAAGAAATTCCCTGAATCAGGAGGTTTTGCGCTTTCACGCTTCTGTACCTCTTGCCTGACGGTCTGGGCTGCGTCCATAAAGGGCCTGTCCCAGAGAGTTGTGAATTTGTGGAATTCCCTGACACAGTGGAGGCCAAATCACTGGATGGATTTAAGAGAGAGTTAGATAGAGTTCTAGGGGCTAGTGGAGTCAACGGACATGGGGAGAAGGCAGGCACGGGGTTATTGATAGGGGACGATCTGCCATGATCACAATGAATGGTGGTGCTGGCTCGAAGGGCCGAATGGTCTCCCCCCGCACCTATTTTCTATGTTTCTATGCACAGACAGCAGCCGTAGTCAGGATGGACCCCGGGTCTCTGGCGCTGTGAGGCAGCAACTCTACCGCTGCACCACCCCACATGTTGTGTTGCCACTTTCATGGAGTACTGAATATAGACTCCAAGATATCTCTGTACATCAATGGTGTTATGAGTCATGGCATTGTGCGTGTGTGTCTGTGGCTATCTATATATATATAGACTTACACCGGCTGCCGAACAGTGATCACCCGCACGCTAGTTCTATCCGACACACCAGGGACAATTTACAGAAGCCAATTAACCTATAAACCTCTTTAGAATGTGGGAGGATCACGGGGAAAACCCACGCGGGTCACGGGGAGAGCGTACAAACTCCGTACTGGCAGCACCCGTAGTCGGGATCGAACCCGGGTCTCTGGCGCTGTGAGGCAGCCGCTCTAGCGCCGCGCCACCGAACAGCCGGACACAGTGACAAAGGCAGCAGAGGGAGGAACAGGCGAAACACTTCTGCTTGGCAGAGGTTGGAGGTTAGGACGAATTCTAAAAGTGAAACTACACCCAAGAGATGGCTGGGCAAGACTCTGTCCTGCAGGTGCCACAGATGCGATGTGAACGTAACAAAATGTTGGTGAGACCGCAAAGTGTTTTGTGCAGTTGTAGTCGCAGTCTATGTAGAAAGGAACTGCAGATGCTGGTTTATGCCGAAGAGAGGCGCAAAGTGCTGGAGTAACTCGGCGGGTCAGGCAGCATCTCTGGAGAAAAAGGATGAGTGACATTTCGGTTTGGGACTCTTCCTCAGACTGAAGGCTACACCTTCGTTCCCCTCCGCCCCCACCTCAACCAGTTCCGAGCCCACCACGACATGGAGCTTTTCTTCCATCACCTCCTCCTCCCAGCCTTTTTCTATGAGAAGAAGTCCTCCGCACCCAGTGATGACTCCTTCCTCCCGTGGCCACCAGTCCCCCTCCTCCTGGACTCCTCCAAACAGTCTTCCACCCTCTTCAGACCTTTTCATTTCTAAAGGGCCTGTCCCACTTGGCTGTTATTTGCGGGTCACACAGATGGCGCGCAAAGATTTTGTACATCTCAAAATCCTGGGATGCCGCGCACGGCCGCGCGTCACTGCTTATGTCATCACGCACCATGCACGCATCACGTGAATCCCATGCACGCATCACATCGCATTTAGTAAGCTATTTAGAACGGAGACAAGGAAACACTTTTTTTCACAGAGAGTGGTGAGTCTGTGGAATTCTCTGCCTCAGAGGGGGGTGGAGGCCGGTTCTCTGGACACTTTCAAGAGAGAGCTAGATAGGGCTCTTAAAGATAGCGGAGTCAGGGGATATGGGGAGAAGGCAGGAACGGGGTACTGATTTGGGATGATCATCCATGATCACATTGAATGACGGTGCTGGCACGAAGGGCCGAATGGCCTACTCCTGCACCTATTGTCAATTGTGTCACGACGTGCGCGTCGTGCGTCGTGACGCGTAAATGATGTCATGTAAATTCCGCGCAAATGACGGCCAAGTGGGACAGGCCCTTGGCTACCGACTGCACATCAACTGGTTTAACTTTTCCACTCCCCTTACCTACTCTAGCCTCTCCCCCTCTGAACGCACAGCCCTCCGCTCGCTCTGCAGCAACCCCGACAAGCCCACCGACAAGGGAGGTGCAGTGGTAGTCAGGCCCGCTGACCTCTGCCAGGCTGATTGTGTAGGAACGCTGCTTTAACCCGAAGGCAGACACAAAAAGCTGGAGTAACTCGGCGGGTCAGACAGCATCTCCGGAGAAAAGGAACAGGTGACATTTCGGGTCTGAAGAAGGGTCTCGACTTGAAACGTCACCTGTTCCTTTTCTCCAGAGATGCTGCCTGACCCGCTGAGTCACTCCGGCACTATAGGAAAGATGCCTTGACGCGGGAAAGGGAGCAGCAAAGAATATTCCCACAACTGGATGTATGGAGTTATGAGGAGAGTCTGGGGCTTCTTATCCTGGAGTGTAAGACGCTGAGGAGTGACCTTGTGAGCTGCATAAAATCACGAGGACCATAAATAACTTGGATGGTCACAGTCTTTTTTTGCCACCGTCTAAAACTAAAGGCCATTGTTTAGTTTAAAGATACAGCGCGGAAACAGGCCCTTCGGCCCACCCAGTCCGCGCCGACCAGCGATCCCCGTGCACCAGCACTATCCTACACACTTGGGGACAATTTCACACTTTTTACCGAAGCCAAATTAACCTGCAAACCTGTGGGTCTTTGGACAGTGTGGGAGGAAACCGGAGCACCCGGAGAAAACCCACGCGGGTCACGGGGAGAAGGTGCGAACTGCGTACAGGCAGCACCCGTGGTCGGGATCGAACCCGGGTCCCCGGCGCTGTGAGGCAGCGACTCTGCCGCTGCGCCACCGTGCCGCCCACAGCTCCAATGTGAGACGGGAAAGATGAACCTAGATACAGGGCCCAACGCCACAGGAGATCCTTCTTCCCTGCGGCTATCAAACTTTAAAACCCCTCCACCTTCTTTCTGTCATGAAGTAGACTGAGACTGACTCCCCTCCCCGGCCCCCCCCCCCCCCTCCCCCCCCCCCAATCTTTGCACGTCCCCAATCCTTTCCACTCGTCACTTTAATTTCCTGTTTCATGTATTTGGTGTTTTTATGACTTGGCAGATCAGTTTCCCGCCTGGGATAAATGAAGTTGTATTGTATCGTATTGAAAGGGGTCCTGAGGGACACCCATTTTGTGTAGAGGGTGTGTCAGTGAGCGCTGTAGAGGCGGGTACAAGTACTACATTTAAAGGTTATGTTTGAACGGGGTTAGGGTAAAGGGGGCTGTAGGCCAAAAACAGGCGGATGGGACTTGCTAAGAGTTGAGTTTAGTTTATTGTCATGTGTACCGAGGTGCAGTGAAAAGCTTTCGTTGCGTGCTAACCAGTCAGCGGAAAGACAACACGTGATTACAATCGAGCCGTCCACAGTGTTCAGATACGTGAGAAAGCGAATAATGTGATTAATGCGTAGTGCAAGATAAGGTCCGATCGAAAATAGTCTGAGGGTCGCCAATGAGGTAGATGGTAGCTCAGCACTGGTCTCTGGTTGTTGGAAGGATGGTTCAGTTGCCTAATAACAACTGGGAAGAAACTGTGATGAAGATGGGCATTTTGGTCGACACGGGCCAGTTGGGCTGAAGGGCCTGCTTCTGTGCTGTGTTAACTCGATATTTGAGGCTGGGCATGTGCGACCTTTGTTGCACTCCATGTGGCGCTGTCTGTGCGGAGTTGTCCACTCTCCCTGTGACTTGGTTTTCTCCGGGTGCTCCGGTTTCCTCCCACGCTCCGGAGATGACGTGCAGGTTTGTCGGTTCATCGGGCTTCTGTAAAATGTCCCCTGGCGGGCAGGAGAGCGGGATAAACGACATGGAACGAGCGTGAACGGGTATTCAGTGGGTACAGTGAACGGGCACTCGGTGGGCCGAAGAAGGGCCTGTTTCCGCGCTGTGTCTCTGAACGAAACGAAAATAAAATGTTTCTTTTCTCTCCAAAGACCAAGAAGCGAGAGCCAGCAGTGAAGAGGAAGAAGACAACGTCAGCTCTGCGGTGGACGTTGGCCATGCCTTCTTGCCCGCTCCTCCAAACACGGTACTGTAAGGCCATGCAGCCATTTTGCTTC
The DNA here is from genome assembly GCA_963514005.1 of Raja brachyura. The sequence goes on from OY740817.1 coordinate 8,978,667, forward strand.
CAAGATGGCGTCCAACTCAGGCGACAGAAGTAAATCTGCAAACTCACATTACAATCGCTCCACACTCTTAAACTTCTACTCCTACAGCAACATTTCTTACTTTAACTATGATCTTCTGAAACTCCTCTCAGATTGGCCCTTAAGGGCCTGTCCCACTTTCACGACCTAATTCACGACCTTTTTTACTCGTGGACATTTTTCATCATGTTGAAAAAAAACGCCCCCACCTACTTGATGCCACGAGTACCTACAACTAACGACCTACCTACGACCTACCTCCGACCTCCTACGACCTCGTGACGACCATTCTGCGAGTATGAGTCACGGGCAAACTCGGCAGAGGTCGTGAATTAGGTCGTGAAAGTGGGACAGGCCCTTAACTACGCATCCTCCCACGACGAGAGAGCAGTCCGGAACTACTATCCACCTCATTGGTGACCCTTGGACTGTCCTTTAAGAAAGAACTGCAGATGCTGGAAAAATCAAAGGTAGATAAAAATGCTGGAGAAACTCAGCGGGTGAGGCAGCATCTATGGAGTGAAGGAACACCTATTCCTTCACTCCATAGTGTGTTGTCTTTCCGCTGACTGGTTAGCATGCAGCAAAAGCTTTTCACTGTACCTCGGTACACATGACAATAAGGTAAACTCAATGGCTGGCATGGGTTCAGCGGGCCGAAGGGCCTGTTCCATGCCGTATCTAAAGCTCAATGGCCATTCGGCCCCTTTGCTCTGTACTGCTGTTATTGAGGCGAGCCCCATCTCTTCCTGGCCTCCTCTCTGAACCACCTGACAGACGCACTACCGCTGACAAAGAGGGGACATAGAGAATTAACTCTGAAATGTATACAAACTTTTGTCTGATCTGTGAGAATGACTCAATGCATTTTGTTTCCCCCCCCCCCGACAGAGAACCCTCGAGGTCAGTCTGGAAGACATGACGTTATTCGACTATTCACCAGGTACCTGGAGAGAATTGATTTTCTTTTGTGCAGATGCTGGTTTACACCGAAGGACAGACACAAAATGCTGGAGTAACTCAGCGGGTCAGGCAGCATTAGGGCGGCACGGTGGCGCAGCGGTAGAGTTGCTGCCTCACAGCGCCAGAGACGGGGTGGGAGTTTGCAACCTCCACGTGGTCCGCCCTGTTTCGACCAATGCGATCAGCCCGGCGTGCCCAATCAAATAAGGTCAAATAGAACAAGTTGTCCGACAACTTTAGGCTGTGCACGCCATACACAAGAAGAAAAAGCGCCAGAGACCCGGGTTCCATCCAGAACCACGGGCGCTGTCGGTACAAAGTTTGCGCGTTCCCCCCGTGACCTGCGTGGGTTTTCTCCGGGATCTTTGGTTTTCCTCCCACACTCCAAAGACGTAGAGGTTTGTGGGCTAATTGGCTCCATAAAAATTGTAAATTGTCCCTAGTTTTCGCCGAGATCGTCGGTTTCCCCACATTCTCCAATGACGTGCACGCTTGTAGGTTAATTGGCTTTGTATAAATGTACAAATTGTCCCTAGTGGGTGCGGGACAATGTGCGGGGGATCGCTGGTCAGCGTGGACTAAGTTGGCCGAAGTGCACGTTTCCGCACGGCATCCCTAAACTAAACTCAACTAAAACCTCTGGGGGAAAAGGAAATGGGTGGCTCAGCACTTCAACTCCCCTCCCATTCCGAATCCGACCTTTCTGTCCTGGGCCTCCTCCATGGCCAGAGTGAGCACCACCGTAAATTGGAGGAGGAGCACCTCATATTTCGCTTGGGCAGTTTACATTGAATTCTCTATTTTCAGGTAGTCCCTGCTTACTCCCTCCTTCCCAGCTCCCCCTCAGCCCACTGGCTTCTCCCCCTCCTTTCTTCTTCCGGCCCCCCCCCCCCCCCCCCCCCCTCCCCACCTTCACATCAGTCTGAAGAAGGGTTTCGGCCCAAAACGTTGCCTATTTCCTTCGCTCCATAGATGCTACCTCACCCGCTGAGTTTCTTCAGCATTTTTGTCTACCTTCGATTTTCCAGCACCTGGAGTTCCTTCTTAAACATTGTTTCTTGATTAATTGGTCTTTTATTGACGTAGTACATAGCGAAGAAATGATCCGTCACTTTCCGTTCTAAATCGCAGTTTCATTCGTGTCATATAAATCATATGAAAGTTTCTTCATAAAAGTACATCATCTCATTAACGTGTGTGTGTGTGAAAATGGTAAAAAAACTCTCCTCACCATCCTTGCGAGACCCAACCGACTCCTATTCTATGAGTGCGCTAGACTCCGCTAGAAATAGACATACCCCTTCTACGTTTCAAATCCCACCTCCAAAAATACAAACGGATATAAACGAAAATATTAAAAATGTTAGACATGGCTATAATATACTGACTTAAGCTTAATGGCTCCTACAGTTTTGTTTGTGTTCCTGATTCTGGGCCACTGCGCCACAACGGGGGGTCTCACAACACTGTTCCCATTGTCTCCATTTTACAGTGAGGGTTGTGTACTTAAGACAGGCATGGGGAGTCCACAGGGACAGGAAAGGTTTAGCGGGATCTAGAACAAACTAGTGCAGTCCATAACTGATCGGAGCAGAATTAGGCCATTCAACCCATCAAGTCTACTCCGCGATTCAATCATTGGCTGATCTATCGTTCCCTCCTAACCCCATTCTCCTGCCTTCTCCTCATCACCCCTGACACCCGTACTAATCAAGAGTCTATCGATCTCCTTCTGAAAAATATCCATTGACGACCTCCACAGCTTCTGTGGCAAAGAATTCCACCGGATTCACCACCTTCGGGTCGACTCAACCTTGGGAGGATGTGAAGGGAATTCTGATCTTTGGATCACAGTGGCTTCTTCTTTGGGAACTCACGTTTAGTTTAGTTTAGTTTAGAGATACAGCGCGGAAACAGGCCCTTTGGCCCACCGACCAGCGATCCCCGCACACTAACGCTATCCTACACACACTAGGGATAATTTACATTTTTTTCCAATTTACAATTTTTTCCAATTTTCTAATTTGAGCCAATTAGCCAACAAACCTGTACTTCTTTGGAGTGTGGGAGGAAACCAAAGATCCCGGAGAAAACCCACGCAGGTCACGGGGAGAGCGTACAAACTCCGTACAGACAGCGCGCGCAGTCGGGATCGAACCCTGGTCTCTGGCGATGCGCCACCGTACTGCCCCACATTACCCGTGTCTGGATGGGCAGCGGGGGTTACGTGTCACCAGTGTTTACAGCTCGGAGTTTCCTTGGTCTTAGACAATAGGTGCAGGAGTAGACCATTCGGCCCTTCGAGCCAGCACCGCCATTCAATGTGATCATGGCTGATCATCCCCAATCAGTACCCCGTTCATGCCTTCTCCCCATATCCCACTGACTCCGCTATCTTTAAGAGCCCTATCTAGCTCTCTCTTGAAAGTATCCAGAGAACCGGCCTCCACCGCACTCCGAGGCAGAGAATTCCACAGACTCACCACTCTCTGTGTGAAAAAATGTTTCCTCGTCTCCGTTCTAAACGGCTTACCCCTTATTCTTAAACTGTGGCCCCTGGTTCTGGACTCCCTGAGCATCGGGAACATGTTTCCTGCCTCTAGCGTGTCCAAACCCTTAACAATCTTATATGTTCCAATAAGATCTCCTCTCATCCTTCTAAACTCCAGAGTGTACAAGCCCAGCCGCTACAAGTCAAACATCAGTGAAAGGACTTGATGCCCACTTGATAACCCTAATTATATACTTGCATATACAGGATTAGTTTTTTTTAAAGAGCTAGTTAATATGTAGGTAGCTGTTTTTTTGCATACAGTGTTATTTATTGTAAGTTGGTATATTTAGATAGTTAGATATGGCTTTCTTAGTTGAGCACTTATCCTGGAGTTATAGCGTAAGTACGTTGTGTTTTAATTGTAATCTAACGTTGCCTCTGTTATTTTAGGAAACAGTGGCCAGAAGCTCCTGGAAAGCGGGAATTTGTCGAAGAATATTCCCAACTGTTCTCCAATCCTAGCTCTGCCTCCATTCGACCCGAGCCAAGCCAGTGGGATCGTGGAGGGTATTCTCGGCACGGCCCCAGACGGTGCTTGGGCAATGCCCCCACAGGTCGAAGACCCCAACACTGCGATGCCAAGCACTTCCCAGTTCAAGGAGCAGATGAAGGGATACTTTCCCAACAAAGAACTGGGTGAGTCCCTGTCCTTTGCTCCACATTCACCCAGTGTACCATCCGTGCAGGGCTGGGCGATTTTATTCCCATCTAGTTAAGGCAGGACATAACTAGGGGGGCGCGATAGAGCTGCTGCCTCTCAGCGCCAGAGTCCCCGGTTCGATTCTGCCTCTGGGTGCTGTCTGTGCAGAGTTTGTACATTCTCCCCGTGACGGCGTGGGTTTTCTCCGGGTGCTCCGGTTTCTTCCCACGCTCCAAAGACGTGCAGGTTAATTGGCTTGGTAAAATTGTAAGTTTTCCCTAACGTGTAGGAGAGTGCCGGTGTCCAGGGATCGCTGGTCGGTGCGGACTTGGTGGGCTGGTGCGGACTTGGTGGGCCGAAGGGCCTGTTTCTGCGCTGGATCTCTAAACTAAACTATTTACATCTCCTGCTGATCATGCGGTGGAAAACCCTGACAACTGCAGCTGCTGAAAATCTGAAATAAAACAGAGAGCGGTGGAAACACTCATCTGTCCAGGCAGCATCTGTGGAAATTGTGGAATATATTCAAGCCAGCACGGTGGCGCAGGGGCAGAGTTGGTGCCTTACAGCACCAGAGACCCGGGTTCAATCCTGACTACGGGTGCTGTCTGTACGGAGTTTGTACGTTCTCCCTATGACCGTGTGGGTTTTCTCCGGGTGCTCCGGTTTCCTCCCACACTCCAAAGACGTGCAGGTCTGTAGATGAATTGGCTTGGTATAAAGTGTAAATTGGCCCTTGTGTGTGTAGGATAGTGTTATTGTGTGGGGATCGCTGGTCGGTGCGGACTCGGTGGGCCGAAGGGCCTGTTTCCATGCTGTATCTCTACACTAAACTAAACCTTCTCAATTTGGCAGAAGGCAGACACAAAACGCTGGAGTAACTCAGCGGGTCAGGCAGCATCTCTGGAGAAAGGGAATAGGCGAGGTTTCGGGTTGAGACCCTTCTCCAGACTGAGAGTCAGGGGAGAGGGAAACGAGAGATATGAAAAGGTACATGGAACAAATGAATGAAAGGAATACAAAAGGACAAATCGAAGCCAGCGGTGATGATCAAGGAAAGGTGGAGCGTATTTCTGCTCCTATCACTTCTGTCAAAAAGCCACAACAGAGGATGTACTTCCCACGGCAGCTGAGGAAGCACAATCTGCCACAGGCAATGATGGTCCAATTCTACACGGCCATCGTAGAGTCTGTCCTCATCTTCTCCATCGTGGTCTGGTTTGGCTCAGCCACCAGGCACGACACCCGGAGGCTGCAGCGAATCGTCCGATCAGCTGAGAAGGTTATTGGCTGCAACCATCCCTCCATTGATGAACTGTACACTGCAAGGGCCAGGAAGCGAGCGGGCACGATCGTCTCTGACCCCTCTCACCCTGGCCACAAACTCTTTGAATCACTTCCCTCTGGAAGGTGACTCGGGACTGTCAAAGCTGCCACAGCCAGACATAAAACAGTTTTTATCCACGAGTAGTTGCTCTACTCAACAGCCAAAAATCTGTAGTCTCCATTTGATCTGGTATTGTGTTGGTTCACATGCTTGATCAATGGTGTTTCATCATTAATGTTTTATTATTATTAATGTTTAGTGTTTTCCGAGTCATTCGTAACTGTCACTGTATGTCATGTTGTTACTTGTGGGCGGAGCACCAAGGCAAATTCCTTGTATGTGGCCAATAAACTTATTCATTCGTTCAACATGAGATTAATTTTGAATCTGGTGTCCCTGCAGTGACAGAGTTTGAGGTGTCGATCTACTACCGTGGTAGAACGATCGCGAAGGAGGTGGTGAAGAACACCAACGGCCTGCGTTTCTCCTACAACTCGCAGTCGGCCTTCCCGTACCTGCAGGACGTCAGCTTCCCCGCCACCGCCTCCACCTTCATAAGCGACCAGCAGCAGGTCAAGTACACCAACCAGATGCTGGAACGCATGGACCAAGGGCTGACGGTGGAGGTGCAGGACAACCTCATCACCGCCCGGCGATACGGCCGCTGCAGGGCCTTCTGGTCAATGGGGGAAAATCCCACCAGTCTCGAACCCCAGCAAATCTCCAACAAGAACGTCACGGTCCTCTACAGCCTGGCCGACTTCAATAAAGGTGAGTGGAGTTCACCATGCGGCGCAGCCTCGATCGATTCAAGATTCAAGAGAGTTTATTGTCATGTGTCGCAGATAGGACAATGAAATTCTTACTTTTCTTCAGCACAAGAATATAGTAGGCGTGAATACAGAACAGATCAGTGTGTCCATATACCATAGAAATATAGAGGGGTGGGAGATTGCGACCTTCACGTGGTCCGCCCTGTTGACGAATGCAATCAACCCGGCGTGCACAATCAAGTAAGATCAAATAGAACAAGTTGTCCCGCAACTTTAGGCTGTGCACGCCTTACGCAAGAAGAAGAAACATAGAGAATAGATGCAGGAGGAGGCCATTCGGTCTTCGAGCCAACACCGCCATTCATTGTGATCATGGCTGATCGTCCCCTATCAATAACCCGTGCCTGCCTTCTCCCCATATCCCTTGACTCCACTAGCCCTCTCTTAAATCCATCCAGTGACTTGGCCTCCACTGCCCTCTGTGGCAGGGAATTCCATAAATTCACAACTCTCTGGGTGAAAAAGTTTTTCCTCACCTCAGTCTTAAATGGCCTCCTCTTTATTCTAAGACTGTGGGCTCCTGGTTCTGGACTCGCCCAACATTGGGAACATTTTTCCTGCATCTAGCTTGTCCAGTCCTTTTATAATTTTATATGTTTCTATAAGATCCCCCTTCATCCTTCTAAACTCCAGTGAATACAAGCCTAGTCTTTTCAATCTTTCCTCATATGACAGTCCCGCCATCCCAGGGATCAATCTTGTGAACCTACGCTGCACTCCCTCAATCACAAGGATGTCCTTCCTCAAATTATTACCATTATATAAATATATACACACATGAATAAATAAAACAGATAAAGTGCAAATAAACAGATAATAGGCTATTAATGTTCAGAGTTTTGTTTCAATTGAGTTCAATAGCCTGATGGCTGTGGGGAAGTAGCTATTCCTGAACCTGGATGTTGCAGTCTTCAGGCTCCTGTACCTTCTACCTGAAGGTAGCGGGGAGATGAGTGTGTGGGAAGATAGATGCAAAACGCTGGAGTAACTCAGCGGGCGAGGCAGCATCTCTGGAGAGAAGGAATCTCCGGAGGCGACCTTTACGGGTCGAGACCCTTCTTGGTATCTTCGTTCCTAACGGTAACTGTAACATTCTTAACTGTCACTGCATGTCATGTTGTTACTTGTGGCAGGAGCACCAAGGCAAATTCCTTGTATGTGAAAACTTGGCCAATAAACTTGCTTACTTCTTCAGCCAGTATACGGCTTTAGCACGTAGGTGGCACGGTGGCGCAGCGGTAGAGTTGCTGCCTCACAGCTGCCAGAGACCCGGGTTCGATCCCGACTACGGGTGCTTATCTGAACGGAGTTTGTACGTTCTCCCCGTGAGTTATCCCCTGGTGCTCCGGTTTCCTTCCACTCTCCAAAGGCGAGCAGGTTTGTAGGTTAATCGGTTTGGTATAAGTGTAATTTGACCCGCAGAGAGTGTGAGCGTGTGGGGATCGCTGGTAGGTGCCCGAAAGGACCATCTTCCCACTGTATCTCTGCACTAAACTAAAACTAAACATAGTAGAAACACGGAACTGCAGGTGCTGGTTTACACAAAGTGTGAAAACGCACACCTCCAGATTCAGGGACAGTTTCTTCCCAGCTGTTATCGGGCATCTGAACCATCCTACCACAACCAGGGAGCAGTGCTGAACTACTATCTACATCATTGGTGACCCTCAGACTATCCTTGATCAGACTTTACCCAACACTAAACTTTATCCCGTTATCATGTATCATTATACTGTAAATGAATCGATTAAACATAGAACCATTGACAATAGGTGCAGGAGTAGGCCATTCGGCCCTTCGAGCCAGCACCACCATTCAATATGATCATGGCTGATTCAAAATCAGTGCCCCGTTCCTGATTTATCCCCATATTCCTTGATTCTGTTAGCCCTAAGAGCTAAATCTAACTCTCTCTTGAAAACATCCAGTGAATTGGCCTCCACTGCCTTCTGTGGCAGAGAATTCCACAGATTCACAACTCACTGGATGAAAAAGTTTTTCCTCATCTCAGTCCTAAATGGCCTACCCCTTATTCTTAAACTGTGACCCATGGTTCTGGACTCCCCCAGCATGGGGAACATGTTTCCTGCATCTCGCCTGTCCAACCCCTTAATAATTTTATATGTTTCTGTAAGACCCCCTCTCATCCTTCCAAATTCCAGTGAATACAAGCCCAGTCAACCCATTCTTTCATCATATGTCGGTCCCGCCATCCCGGGAATTAACCTGGTGAACCTACGCTGCACTCCCTCGAGAGCAATAATGTCCTTCCTCAAATTGGGAGACCAAAGGTGCACTCAATACTCCAGGTGTGGCCTCACCAGGGCCCTGTACAACCGCAGTAGGACCTCCTTGCTCCTCAACTCAAATGACATGAGTGTCATCATGTATTGTCTTTCCGCTGACCGGATGGCAGGCAACAAAAGCTTTTCACTGTACCTCGGTACACGTGACAATAAACTAGACTGAACTGAACTGAAATGGACACAAAGTGCTGGAGTAACTCAGCGGGCTGGGCAACATGGATTGTTGTCCCATAAGTATAAAATTATGGGAGGCATAGTAAGTATTTTTTACTTATATAACACTTTTAAACTAAATCATGTTGAAGCCAAAGTGTTTTACAGAGAAAAAAAAATTAGATTACCATACATCCATATAAAATAAAAAAAGAAGAAAAAAAGAATAGGATTCTTTCCCCCCCAACAGCAGAATCAACACGTTCCACAGTGAGGGGAGGCACCAAAAAGTCCAGTCCTCCTCCTCCTCCTCCTCCTAGTCCACCCGAGGTCGAGGCCTACTTGAGGCCTCCGCTACCAGTCGCCACAACGATGTTTCAGGAACTCCTGCCGGGAAGATGGAACTCCGGCTTCAGGTGAAATAGTCCTCAGCGGCATGGAAATGTCTGGAGGGGCCGCGACTCCCGAAGTCCTTAAGGGTCTGTCCTACAAGCATGCAACTCTATGCGATTAGCGCGACCTAGCTTGAGCCGTCCGGCGTCGCGGGGCCGTTCCCACTTCGATCGCCGGAGCCGTGTGGAATTGTGCGGAGTTCGTCCCGACATCGCGCGGGGCTCTGAAAAACTGACTATGTCCAAAAATTCCGCACGGCAACGGCTTGTCGGCTCGCAGTCGCCTCGACGCATTACACACCGCCTCCACATCGTGCCTCCGTGAACCTATCTGTAGGTGCCTCCGTGACCCTCTATGTGTGTGGCTCCGTGGCCCTGTGTGTGTGTGTGCCTCTGTGCCCCTCTCTGTGTACCCCTCTCTGTCCTGGCGAACTTACCTTAGACTTCGCTCCAAGTTCACCTCACTTTGCGCCGCGTTGCGCCACTCACCCGACCTCCGCGCGGCCCTTGCTGCCGGTTTGGTCGCGTTTGCCGCATGCAGGCGCATGCTGGTGGGAAAGGCCCTGTACAGGGGATCACCCGACCTCCGCGCGGCCCCCGCTTCTAGTTTGATCGCGCTCATCGCATGGAGTCGGATGCTGGTAGGACAGGCCCTTTAGGCTGCGCTGGTCGGAGCTCCGACTCTGGCGATCTCGGATCCCAGGCTCCGCTGTGTTTTAAATCTAGCGCCGCCCGCAGCCACAGCTCCGCGATGTTGGGAGTCGGCGGGCACAGCACTCCGGAGCCTACCGTACAGCGACCCAGTAAGGCATAGATAGGGTAGACAGTCAGAACCCTTTTCCCAGGGTGGAAAGGTCCAACACTAGAGGGCGCAGTTATGAGGCGAGAGGGGAACGTTTAATGGGGATGTGGGGAGCAAGTTTTGTTTTTACAAAGAGTAGTGGGGGCCTGGAACACATTGCCAGAGGTAGTGGTGGAGGCAGATATAGAGTTTAGGGGGCTTTTAGATAGGCACATGGATGTGCAAGGAATATGGAGTTACTCCAGCATTTTGTGTCTGTCCTCATCACTCACTTAGGCAGGCTCCAGGTTTGCAGTGCGACTCTGGAGTTTAGAAGGATGAGCGGGGATCTTATTGAAACATATAAGATTGTTAAGGGTTTGGACACGCTAGAGGCAGGAAACATGTTCCCGATGTTGGGGGAGTCCAGAACCAGGGGCCACACACAGTTTAAGAATAAGGGGTAAGCCATTTAGAACGGAGACAAGGAAACACTTTTTCTCACAGAGAGTGGTGAGTCTGTGGAATTCTCTGCCTCAGAGGGCGGTGGAGGCCGGTTCTCTGGATGCTTTCAAGAGAGAGCTAGATAGGGCTCTTAAAGATAGCAGAGTCAGGGGATATGGGGAGAAGGCAGGAACGGGGTACTGATTGGGGATGATCAGCCATGATCACATTGAATGGCGGTGCTGGCTCGAAGGGCCGAATGGCCTACTCCTGCACCTATTGACTGAATACTTAACGGATCACTAATGTCTGACTGGAAAACCAATGTCGGAGTTACTTGTGTAGGAAGGAACTTCAGTTGCTGGTTCAAATCGCAGACACTAAACTGCTGGAGTAACTCAGCGGGACGGGCGGCATCTCTGGAGAGAAGGGATGGGTGACGATTTGGGTCGAGAACCTTTCTTCAGACTGAAGAAGGGTCTCGACTCGCAACCTCTCCCATTCCTTCCCTCCAGAGATGCGGCCTGTCCCGCTGAGTTACTCCAGCAGTTTGTGTCTGTCTTGGAGGGCTATGGATCAGGTGCAGTCGGATGAGATCAGTAACTTGTCGTCACGTACGGCACAAACACCGTGGGCCGAAGGGCCTGTTCCTGTGCTGCGCTGCTCCATGTTTAATGTTCCATGTTTAGTTTGAAGAGAGGGTCCTGACATGAAACGTGGCCTGCCCATCTTCTCCAGAGATGCTGCCTGACCTGCATCACGATCTCTTTCCTAAAGGAACGTCCTTTTATCCCAAGGCTACGGCCTCTGATCCTGGACGCTCCCACTTGTGGAAACATCCTCTCATTGTCCACTCTATCCAGGCCTTTCATTCATCAGATAGGCTTCAATGAGGTTCCCCCCCTCCCCCTCATCCTTCTAAGCTTTGATGGTCGGTGATGAATAGACTGGTCTTACTGCTGGCACGAGCAGAGACAGTGAGTGTAGACAAAAGTGCTGGAGAATCTCAGCGAGTGCGGCAGCATCTATGGAGCGAAGCAAATAGGCAATGTTTCGGGCCGAAACCCTTCTTCTGACTGACTCACTCTGGGCATGGAGGAGGCCCAGGACAGAGAGGTCGGATACGGAATGGGAGGGGGAGCTGAAGTGCTTAGCCACCGGGAGATCAGGTTGGTTAATGTGGACCGAGCGGAGGTGTTCGGTGAAACGATCGCCAACTTCGCTTGGTCTCACCGATGTAGATCAGCTGACACCTAGAGCAGCGGATTCAAAGGATGAGGTTGGGGGAGGTGCAGGTGAACCTCTGTCGCACCTGGAACGACTGCTTGGGTCCTTGAATGGAGTGGAGGGGGGAGGTAAAGTGACAAGTGTAGCATCTCTTGCGGTTGCAAGGGAAAGTGCCCGGGGAGGGGGTGGTGCGGGAGGGAAGGGAGGAATTGACCAGGGAATTACGGAGGGAGCGGTCTTTGCGGAAAGCAGACCCTTCGCTCCATAAATGCTGCCGCACCCGCTGAGTTTCTCCAGCACTTTTGTCTGCCTTCGATTTCCTCCACGGCCAGAGTGAGCAACACCGGAAATTGGAGGAGCAGCACCTCATATTCCGCTTGGGGAGTCTGCACCCCGGTGGCCTGAACATTGAATTCTCCCAATTCCGTTAGCCCTTGCTGTCTCCTCCCATTCCCAGCTCTCCCTCAGCCCTCGGGCTCCTCCTCCTCCCTTTTCCTTTCTTCTCCCCACCCTCCATCAGTCTGAAGAAGGGTTTCGGCCCAAAACGTTGCCTATTTCCTTCGCTCCATAGATGCTGCCTCACCCGCTGAGTCTCTCCGGCGTTTTTGTCCACCGTCGATTTTCCAGCACCTGCAGTTCCTTCTTGAACACAGAGACAGTGAGATTCTATGATTAGATTCCAGTAATAGATTCTACGCTCTCTTTGCAGAACTGTGCGCCTTCCTCAACTCCACCGGCGGTTCCCCGCAGTACTCGATCTGGCTGTGCTTTGGAGAGCTCTGGCCAGATCCGGACGGCAAACCTTGGAACAAAAAGTTGATCGTGGTGCAGGTAAGTCCCGTGTGTGTGTGTGTGTGTGTGTGTGTGTGTGTGTGGGCATCACAGCGGATCGCTCGCCTTGATAAGTTCTGAAGTGGTCGGAGCAGAACCAGGCCACTCGGCCCATCAAGTCCGCTCCGCCGTTCAATCGTTGGCCGATCTACCTGTCCCTCCCAACACCATTCCCCTGCCTTCTCCCCGTAACCCCAGACACCTGCCCAGGTGAGGTTTTGGCCGGCTGCTCCGGTTTCCTCTCACACTCCAAAGATGTTCAGGTTTGTGGTGATAGTCTGAAGAAGGGTCTCGACCCAAAACCTCACCCATTCCTTCTCTCCAGAGATGCTACCAATTTGATCTGAAATTAGAGAAGTCTACGATCATACCACATTGTTCGAGTGAGGCCCAGCGCAAATTGGAGGAACAGCACCTCATATTTCCTTGGGTAGTTTAAAACCCAGTGGTATGAACATTGATTTCTCTAACTTCAGGTAGCCCTTGCTTTCTCTCTCCATCCCCTCCCCCTTCCCAGTTCTCCCACCAGTCCTACTGCCTCCGACTACATTCCATCTTTGTCCTGCCCTCCTCCCCGACATCAGTCTGAAGAAGGGTCTCAACCCAAAACGTCACCCATTCCTTCTCTCCAGAGATGCTGCCTGTCCCGCCAAGTTACTCCCACCATTTTGTGGGTAGACAAAAATGCCAGAGAAACTCAGCAGGTGAGGCAGCATCTATGGAGCGAAGGAAATAGGTGACCCTTGGTCTCGACCCGAAACATCACCCATTCCTTCGCTCCGTAGATGCTGCCTCACCTGCTGAGTTTCTCCAGCATTTTTGTCCACCTTCGGTTTTTCCAGCATCTGCCGTTTTTTCTGAACCGCCATTTTGTGTCTGTCTACCTGAGGAAGCGCAGATGTTGGATTTCAAAAAAAGACACAAAGTGCTGGAGTAATTGAGGCAGCACGCGTGGGGAACATCTCTGGGCGGCACGATGGCGCCCATCCTAATGGGCTCTTCCCTCCTCCCTTGCGCAGGTGACTCCGGTGACCTTCAGGCTGCTGCACGAGTTGGCCCACGGAATTGGCGCCTCGTCTCTGAGGAGCGAGGAGATGAACCTACAGTTGTCCGACCACCAGCTGTCCACCACCAGCTTTCTATCCGTACTGGAGGAGTTCATGGACATCAGCTAGCTGGGCTGCGCCGTGCCTCCCCTCTCCCCCACTGCTCCTCTCCCGACCGCCATGCCATGCTGGAGCTGGTGGAGCCGGTTCATTGCCCAAACTGAACCCCCACTTCCCCGCGGGCTGGTGAGAATTACAGTGCTTTAAAAAAAAAATTAATAATAAAATAAGTGGAGTGAAATCAGAAAAAATGCTGCAAAATACTCAACTGGTCAGGCAGCATCCGTGGAGAAACGGTAAAGGGCCCGTCCCACTGACGCAGTTTTTTTTCGGCGACTTGCAGGCACCCGTCATAGTCGCAGCAGGCGGCCGAAAATGGTCGACGTGTCGAAAATCCAGCGGCGACCAGAAAAATGTACCACAAAATGGCTTGCCCCTTATTCCTAAACTGTGGCCCCCCCCGGTTCTGGACCAGAAAATGGGCGACTACTCACGACCGTACAGGCGTCACGTGTCGACACGTCGCGGGGTGACGCGGGTACGGTCGTGAGTGGTCGTACCTTGTTCTGGTCGCCGCTGGATTTTCAACATGTTGAACATTTTCGGCCACCTGTCGCGACTATGGCGGGTGCCGGCAAGTCGCCGAAAAAAGTGGGACGGGCCCATTTTTGTTTTTTAGCCTGAGCGCCTTTTAGCTGAGGAATTGGAGCGTTAACAAAACGTGTTGTTATTTAACATGTTCACTGCCCTGTGTGTTCACCTGTTTCCATGCTGTACAACTCTATGATTAGAATCGTAGATCGAACCATACAGCATGGAAACAGGCCCTTCGGCCCAACTTGTCCATGTTGACCAAAATGCCCCACCTACACCTTCCCGCGTTTGGCCCATATCCCTCTAAACCTTTCCCATCCATGGACCCGTGCGAATATTGTAAATGCAGGTGTTGTACCTGCTTCCACTGCTGTAACTCCTCTGGCAACTTGTTAGCTACCCAACTAGTCTGGTTCCTGCAGTAATCGTTGATAGCTGTCTTTGCTCTCCACAATACCACCCACTTCAGTGTCACCTGCAAACTGACTAAACATGCTTCTGTGCGTTCGCGTCCAAACCATTGGTATCGATGGTTCTGTGTGATTCCCAGCGGTCACCTGCAGCGCTCGGCCAAGCCACTGGGTTGTGCTGTGGCTGGAGAAGGCAGCTCCTCACCACTACCACTTCAGAGACAGCAAAGGCCGCAGGATATTGCCAGCCATTCCGGTAACCTCACAAACAGAGCGGGAAAGTGACCAGAGTGTTCTCAGCAACGACTGTAACTAGAAAGAAAGGTCAGGATGCGGAAGCCAAACTCAAAACAAGGATCACTATATTTAAGAGGGAGTTAGATGTGGACCTTGTGGCTAAGGGGATCAGAGGGTATGGAGAGAAGGCAGGTACGGGATACTGAGTTGGATGATCAGCCATGATCACATTGAATGGCGGTGCAGGCTCGAAGGGCCGAATGGCCTACTCCTGCACCTAATTTCTATCTTTCTATCATAGGATCTGTGGCCTCTGATGGTTGATGACCACTCCTGGGGTTTTTCTCCCCCATTTAGTTTAATATTTAGGGTTACACAAAAGGCTGGAGAAACTCAGCGGGTGCAGCAGCATCTAAGGAGCGAAGGAGATAGGCGACGTTTCGGGTCGAGACCCTTCTTCAGACGTCGCCTATCTCCTTTGCTCCTTAGATGCTGCTGCACCCGCTGAGTTTCTCCAGCCTTTTGTGTACTCCCGATTCTCCAGCATCTGCAGTCCCTTCTTTAACACAATAGTTTAATATTTAGTTTAGAGATACAATGTGGAAGCGGGCATTTGTCTTTTATAAAACATGGTGCAAATAAAACAATAACAATACACGCACACACATACATATATACACACACACACACACATATATATATATATACACACACACACACATATATATATCTACACACACGCACACACACGCACAATAACAGTGCAAAGATTAAACCAATGCCCCCAAGTCTACATAGTTCACAGATATTTGAAGGGTTGTTGTGTTTAACAACCTGATGGCTGCAGGGAAGAAGCTGCTGCTGAACCTGGACATTAGTTTTCCGGCTCCTGTACCTTCGCCCTGATGGCAGGGGTGGAATGAGGGCGTGGCCAGGGTGGTGTGGGTCTCTGACGATGCTGGCTGCATGTTACCTGATGTTGAATGTGGCCTGATGCAGGGGGCAGCTCTACAGTCAACCACACGCTGTAATGTTGGCTCAGTCTGAGCTGGAGAGTGACCTGACCAAACATACCAGGGTGCCTTAACTGAAGCAGTACGTGTGTGAACTGTGTGTGAGGTTTCTGTAATGCTCTGTACACTGCTGACGGACTCATTAAAAGATGGCCGTGCAATTAATCAACTGTCGTATTCTGTTGTTTGTTGGTTCTGGATAGTTGAAGGGATGTCAATAACTGTGCAGGAAGGAAATGGTTTATATATATGAACCTCCAATGTCCTGGGTTCGATCCTGGCCACGGGTGCTGTCTGTACGGAGTTTGCACGTTATCCCCGTGACCTGCGTGGGTTTTCCCCCGGGTGCTCCGGTTTCCTCCCACACTCCAAAGACGTGCAGGTTTGTGGGTTAATTGGCTTCCATAAAGATTGTAAATTGTCCCTCGTGTGTAGGATAGTGCTAGTGCTCGAGGATCGCTGGTCGGCACGGACCCGGTGGGCCGAAGGGCCTGTTTCCGCCCTGCATCTCCAAACTTTAAACACTATCTTGAGTCCCTGTAGTCCTTCTGGTAAGTGTTCCAATGCAGATTGCAACCTGCACGTGGTCCGCCCTGTTTCGACTAATGCAATCAACTCGACGTGCACAAACGGAAGATCAAATAGAAAAAGTTTTCCAACAACTTTAGGCTGTGCACGTCACACGAAAGAAGAAGAAGAAGAAGCTGTGGACATTTGAGGAGTTAAGGCCAATGAAGATCAGATTCAATGATGGAGTAGAGTTGAGGGCCTCCTCCACCGTCAGAGTGAGGCCCAGGCCAAATTGGAGGAACAGCACCTCCCTTGTATTTCGCTTGGGCAGCTCACACCCCAGCGGTATGAACATTGACTTCTCTAACTTCAACGAACCCTTGCGTTCCCTCTCTCTCCGTTCCTCTCCCAACCTAGTCGTCGTACTAGTTTCACTGTCGTCCTGTTGAGTTTCATTGCTGCTATAACCAGCCCACAGCCAACAATGGACCATTGTGGGCTCCATGATCACCGTTGCTTTTCAAGACCCAAGATTCAAGAGACATTTATTGTCACGTGCACCAATTGGTGCAGTGAAATTTGTGGTCACCATACAGCCGTACGAATAAAAATAGAACACAACGCACGATGGACTTTAACGTCAACATCCCCACACACACACACAGCGCAATCAAAGTTTCCCACTGTGAGGGAAGGCACCAAAGTTCAGTCATCCTCCTCTTTGTTGTTCACCGGTGGTCGGGGCCTCCCGAGCCCCCCGCGCAGTCGCCACTCCGGGCGGCCTGATGTTCAGGCCCTCTCGCCAGGACGATGGAACTCTGACGTCGGAACGGAAGAACATTCTCGGCAGCTTGGAGTTTCCGAATCGGCCACTTCCTACCGGAGACCGCGGCTCCTGAAGCCCACAGGCCGAGCTGGGCGGAGATTCAACGCTGGCGGCCCTCGGCAAAGGGATCCGCCATGTTGAGGTCAGCCCCGCCCGCGGCTGGGAGCTCCGCAAACCACAGCTCCACGATGTTGAAGCAGCAGGCCCAACACTCCGGAGCTTCAAACGGCGATCCCAGGTAAGGCTCCGCGATGGTAAATCAGTGCTGCGCTGCTGCTGAAGATCTGGCCGGTCTCCGGCAGGAAAGGCCGCGCCAATCCAGCTGGTAGGCCGCGGGGGGGGGGGGGGGGGGGGGGGCGAAGATACGACTCGAAGAATAGTCGCATCCTCGCCAGGAAGTGACTGGGAAACAGTTTCCCCCTTACCCTACCCCCCTCCCCCACATAAAAATACTAAGAAATACTAAAAAACATGCTTTTTAAACAGACTGTTTTTATAAAAAAGATGGAAAAGCAGAGGCTGCCATCATGCGGCGCCCCTAGTGGCCATCTTTTTGCCTACCTTTCATTTGTTCTATGTGCCGTCTGTATCTCTTGTTTCCCTTTCCCATCTCAGACTCTCAGTCTCGACCAAAAGCGCCACCTACTCCAGCTTTTTGTGTCTATGTTTAAAACAGCATCTGCAGTTCCTTCCTGCACATTTTGTCTGCTCCAATGCGAAATCTCCTCAAGGTAGGCCTGCCATCGTGGCTAGTCGCAACCTGACCTTGTCTTTATGGTGAGCGGGGGGGGAATAAATTAAGAGGAAACAGTGGACTAACTTTTTCCACAGAGTGCGGTACATATAAGGAATGAGCCGGCAAAGGGAGGTGGTTGAGGCAGGCAGAATAACAACATTAAAAGATTGTAGACAAAAATGCTGGAGAAACTCAGCGGGTGAGGTGCGAAGGAAATAGGCAACGTTTCGGGTCGAGATTCTGCAGAAGGGTCTCGACCTGAAACATTGCCCATTTCCTTCGCTCCATAGATGCTGCCTCACCCGCTGAGTTTCTCCAGCATTTTTGTCTACCTTCGATTTTCCAGCATCTGCAGTTCCTTCTTAAACATTAAAAGACGGCTACATGGAAAGGAGAGATTTAGAGGGATAAGGGACTAACTAGGTTAGATGGGGCTCTTGGGACAGCGTGGATGGGTTGGGCCAAAGAGCATGTTTCCATGTCATACCTCTACGATTCTAGATAGACGCCGTGTGCTAGAGTAACTCAATGGGTCAGGCAACGTCTCTGGCTATAAAGGATGGTTGATGTTTAGCGTCGGGACCCTTCCGACATGATCGGGCTTAGCTGGCTTTACCTTGCACTAAACGTTATTCCCTTATCATAGAAACATAGAAAATATGTGCAGGAGGAGGCCATTCAGCCCTTTGAGCCAGCACCGCCATTCATTGCGATCATGGCTGATCGTCCCCAATCAATAACCCGTGCCTGCCTTCTCCCCATATCCCTTGATTCCACTAGCCCCTAGAGCTCCATCTAACTCTCTCTTAAATCCATCCAGTGAATTGGCCTCCACTGCCCGCTGTGGCAGGGAATTCCACAAATTCACAACTATCGTGTGTCTGCATGGCTCGATTGTAAGTATGAATGGTCTTTCCGGTGAAGATAGACACAAAAAGCTGGAGTAAGTTAGCGGGACGGGCAGCATGTCTGGAGAGAAGGAATCGGTGACGCTTCGGGGTCGAGACTCTTCGTCAGTCTTTCCGCTGACAGGATAGCACGCAACAAAAAGGCCTTTCGCGTGACGATAAATGAAACTGAAACTTTGCTGCCTGTTCATCGGCTTCCACTTCCTCACAGACCAAAGATTGACCTTCAAAATATTCAGGGACTGCCTCCTAAAGCTTCCTCAGCCAGTCAATGATCCACAACGTTGCCAGACGGGTGGGACTGCACCTCCTTGCTCCTGATTCCCTTTCCCAGTAACTCCTTGTCAAGTAAGCTGCAGCAAGCGTAACCTCCTGTCCCACGGTACGAGTTCATTCCAAGAGCTCTCTCTCCCGAGTTTGCCCTGATTCGAACTCGGAGATTTACGGTAACGGCCACTCGCCGGTACTTGGGGCTCTCGTGGACATTTTTCAACGTGTTGAAAAATCTTCACGAGTCTTCCCGTGCTTACCTGCCGTTAGCGAGTCTTCCCGAGTACCTGCCGTTAGCGTTACGAGCCGCTAAGAGACGTCCCCGAGCTCCGACGTACCCGCTACGTTCATTCTCCGTGCTTACCACGAGTTTGATTTTTTTTAAAACTCTTGGAATGAACTCGTACCGTGGGACAGGGCTATTAATCTACAAAGACACAAGGAATGGACCCTGGATCCTTTGTGACTGCCCCACCCCATTCATTCTGATCATGGCTGATCTACAATGGCCTCACCTCCTCTCCTGTGCCACTTCCCTCAATCTACATGGAATAGAATGAAGTCTGCTGTGAAACCAAGTAGGTGCCGATTTAAAAGGACAGAGAGACCCTGGTTCGATCCTGACTACGGGTGCTGTCTGAACAGAGTTTGCACCTTCGCCCTGTCTCCCACACTCCAAACACATCCACTTTCGTAGGTTAATTGGCTTCTGTAGATTGCCCCTAGTGTGTAGGCCGCAAAAGTGGGCTAACATAGAACTGGTGTACAGGTAATCGGTCATTGCAGAGGCAGTGGGCTGCAGGACCCGTTTCCATGCTGTATCTCTAAACGTAACTAAACAAGGAATCGCAGATGTTGGTTATGAACAAAAGAAGACACAAAGTGCTGGAGGATCTCAGCGGGTCAGGTGGCATCTCTGGAGAACCCAGAGGGGTGACGTTTCGGGCTTTACCCAAAGTAGGGGATGATCGGTAGGGACTCGGTGGGCCGAAGGGCCTGTTTGCATGCCGTATCTCGACTGACAGTACAACATGCGATTTAACTGCAATGCAACATCGAACCCCAATCTTGGACCTACTTTAGTTTTTTGCGACACAGCGTGGAAACAGGCCCTTTAGTCCACCGAGTCCGCGCGGACTAGCCATCCATCCCCGTACACTAGTACTAAACTGCAATTTTTTACAATCCCACAGAGTGCAGTACATATAAGGAATGAGCTGGCAGAGGAGGGCCTTGAGCTTCTATGGAGCAAAGGAAATAAGGTCTACAATTTTTAGCAAAGCCAATTAGCTACAAATTCACGTGTCTTTGCAGTGTGGGAGGAAACCGGAGCACCCGGAGAAAACCCACGCAGGTCACGGGGAGAACGCACAAACTCTGCACAGACAGCACCTGTAGTCAGGATCGAACCCGGGTCTCTAGCGCTGTGTGCGGCAGCAATTTTACCGCTGCGTCACGATACTTGAAGAAGGATCTGAAGAAGGGTTTCGGCCCGAAACGTTGCCTATTTCCTTCGCTCCGTAGATGCTGCTGTACCCGCTGAATTTCTCCAGCACTTTTGTCTGCCTTCAATTATTCCAGCATCTGCAGTTCCTTCTTAAACACAAGACTTGCCCCAATGTGCAAGGCCTGGCTGGAGACCAGTGAACAACAAGAGATAGCAGTATCGCCAGCTTAGACCCAGGCCTGGATGTGGAGAGGATGTTTCCACTTGTGGGAGAGTCTAGGACCAGAGGGCACAGCCTCAGAACAAAAGGACGTACTTTTAGAAAAATGAGGAGGAATAGTAAGATTGAACGAGAACTTACCAAGTTTGAAGGTTGATCTTTATTTCATGAGGAGTTGCGGTGAGGGATTTCGTGAAGAGCCCGCCGGCACGCATGCGCGACATTCTTCAAAGCAGCGGTGTGGAATCACAGAAACAACAACAGAAATGACTTGGCATAGTAAGATTTAAAGAGACTCTGATTACCAGCTGAAGATGATCGAGGGTTGGGAGCGGAGGGCACGAAATCCCTCACCGCAACTCCTCATGAAATAAAGATCAACCTTCAAACTTGGTAAGTTCTCGTTCAATCTTACTATTTCATTTCGGAGTCACGTGAGTGACTTCGTGAAGACTTCAAAGCTTCTGTGATTACACGCCCTGGACAACGTCCATGCGGACACACCACTAGCAAGGATGGATTGGAGGAAACAAGTTGATGAAACGAGGTTATACTGAAACAAAAAGAAGATTTATTAATAATACAACAAATAACGCCCTTTTAATCAGGGACATCCCCACGTTCACACCCGGCGTTCAGCACGGCCTCTGCAAACTGAAGGGGAGCAGCAACAGGCTTATTATAGAAACGCTGGAACACAGCTTCATTCGCCCATCCTGCTGTGGCGAGGATATGGTCCATGGGTACCTCCATGACCCTCGCCGCCGACGTAGATGCAGCCCTGGTGGAGTGGGATTTAAACACATTAGTGTCAATACCTGCCTTAGCCAGGACGATCCGGAGCCACCTGGAGATCGTCTGGACTGTCACTCGATGGTGAGGTCGTTTGTGAGTGACAAGCAGGTACAACTCCATTCCTCTGATGCTCCTCGTCACCTTGATGTAGTAACGGATGTGAGTGGCTAAACATAGCCGAGCATCTGCAGGGTATGCCGGGAACTTCAGCTGCAGCCCTGTGCACCCAGGTCTATGCTGCTTAAGTAGCTCATCGATGAAAAAGACTACTTCTCCAGGGGTCGACGTCATCCTGTCAATACGTAGTTTGTGGAGCGTCTGAACCCGCTGTGCTGAAGTCAGCGCTAGTAACATCACCAATTTCATAGTGAGTTGGTCCAGCTGTAACCCTTCCATGGGTGACCACGACCTGAGCAGGGTAAGCACATCCCTGACATCCCAGGTGATGTTGTAGCGTGGTGTAGGCGGATTGAGATTGAATATTCCCCGCATAAGCCTGGACACTAGCCTGTTCGATCCAACCTCGATGTTGAGGTAGAATGATAGCGCACTCCTGGCGCTGTTGATGGCACTATAACTCAAGTGCTCATCATGGTGCAACCCCGCGAGGAATTCCAGGACGTCGGCTATGGAGACATCGTCATAGGTGATATGAGAGCGACTGCAGTAGGCTTCCCACTTGGTGATGTGGGAGAGATATCTCCGCCTGGTTGACTCTCGACAGGATGCTCCAATGGTGTTCATGGTCCGGGTGGTAAGGCCATACTGCATCCATGGCCTGGTCAGAACCTGCAAGCCAGTAATTTTAGATAGGCATGGCAGGGGTGTAACTCCCCTGAGACAGGGTGAGAAACCACATGCGGGCAACCCTCTAGAGGGACCCAAGGTTGACTAATCATGTCAGAGACCACCGGATACCAAGGCTGTGTAGGCCAGTCGGGTATGACAAGAATGCCTCTGGCAGAATCCATCCTGATTTTTTGTAATACCCGACTGATGAGGCAAAACGGGGGGAATGCATAGAAAAACCACTTCCCCCAGTCTAGCGAGAATGCATCAATCGCTAATGCCCCAGGGTCTGGTTCCCATGAAACATATGTCGGTACCTGATGGTTCAACCGGGACGCAAAAAGGTCGATATCCGGTTGGCCAAATTTGGCTGTAATTTGGGCAAATATTTGAGGATGCAGCATCCACTCAATACTATCATTGAATTTGCGTGACCTGGTGTCTGCCACAGTATTAAGCCTACCTGGCAAATAGGTGGCTGAAATCCAAATATCTCGATTAATACACCAGCACCAAATAGTATTAGCCAATTTGTCACAAGAGACTGACCTGGTACCGCCCATATGGTTTAAATATGCCACCGCTGTGGTGTTGTCTATTTGGAGACGGACATGAGTGCCACTAAGATGAGCACAATATGCCCGCAGTCCGTGAAATGCTGCAAGCAGCTCCAAATAGTTAATCCCTTGTACTAGCAACATGCTAGCTTCAAGGGGATCCCACCTGCCTCCACAACTAGAAGAGCTGTCCGCAGCTCCCCAGCCTAGAGAGCTTGCGTCAGTTTGCAAATATACCACCGGATTGGGCACAACAATGGGTTTGAATGCCCTGCCAATATTGGACACCCACCATTGGAGCTCAACCTTAGCATCAGAAGGCAGCTCCATAGGTCTGTCAAAATGACCAGCGTTCTTTTTTAACGCAATAATTTTGGCCCTTTGCAGGTTTTGATAATGTAAAGGCCCAAACCGGGCTGCCGGAAATAAAGCTACGATTTTCCCAATTATCTTAGCTGTATGCCGAATAGATGGTATACTGGCGGATGCGAGATCCTGACATGCAAGGGAGACATCCTCCACCTTGTGAAATGGAATGGTGGCCCTCATTTGAATAGAGTCCACCGTGAAACCCAAATAATCCATAACCTGGGATGGGTGAAACTTCGATTTTTCTGGATGAACTATAAACCCCAGTTGCTGAAATATAGTAACAGTTGCTAAAACAGCGCTTTCAGCTGCTTCCAGAGTATTGCCAATAATCAGAATATCATCCAAATAAGCCATGACAATATGATGTTCTATGCGTAATTTGGCCATAATAGGTTTAAGTAATTTAGTAAAGAGCCTAGGGGCAGTAGTAAGCCCATTTGGTAAGGCTCGATATTGCCAGAGCTGATCCATCCAGACAAATTTCAAAAATTTCCGGTGATGTTTCCGGATGGACACTGAATAGTATGCATCTTTTAAATCAATACATGCCATAAAGCAACCATGCGAAATCAGCGATTTGGCTGTCTCAAAAGTGTCCATTTTGAAATGTGTATATGTTACAAAGGTATTCAACTGGGTCAAATCAATAATCACCCGACAACCTCCATCCTTTTTTGGTCTAGTAAATATATTGGAGACGAATTCAATGGGCTCGTGAATAGTTTTCTCTATCACGCCTTTTTGTTCCAAACGAAAAATTTCAGCCGTGCCTGCTGCCTGCTCAACAGCAGACAGCGTAAACTTCCGTTTAGGCATATGCTGGGATGGAGGAACTTTGCCGTCAATAAATTCAATAGAATGACCCCGAACATTTTGTAACACAAATTTATCCGAAGTAACTGATACCCAAGCTTTAGCAAAGAACCGGAGTCGCCCTCCCACATGTGAAATTAAAGGGGCAGGGGAAAGAAACCCAGACCGCCTTACCTCCATGGTCACCGGCGGTCCCTGACATACTTGGGTGGCCGAGGAGGTGCTGGGTTGGGCTGACGATAAGATGGCTTCATCTTCCACTGGGGTCGCTGTGTGCCTGACCCTAAAAAAGACCGCTGCTGCTGGCCCTGTTGGTAGTAGTGCTGAGTAGTAGCATATGGTCTTGATGCTGATGCGACCGGACCTCGCGGTCGAGCAGGGGGAGCTTTTGGCACCATCGGTCTGGGGGCGATCTGAGATCGCATAAGTCCCACCGTTTTGGCTACCTCGTCCAGCTCCTTGACCCTCTTCGGAAGGTCTTCCCCGAAGAGTTGTCGGGGCGGTGGGGGCGGCGGTGGCTTACACAACCCTGCAAATTTTGGGTTGATAGACGGACGGATGCTGTTCTTCCGGAAATCGTTGATTTCATGTTGGGTGGCACATAATAGTGCTAACGCATCCTCCTGATCCAATGACAGGTCCGTTCCATCGACCGACCGCGCAAAGGCGGTAATACCGGCCGTGAGGAGTTTGAGGATCCGCTGGAGTTTAACCTCCTGATGGCGGACAGCCACGCCGATGTTGCCCCATATGGGCGTATTGACCAGTGGCACGTTGAGGGCATTACAGTTGGACGGGGCCTTGTGGCGCTGAGTGGCCTGTGAGAGTACTTCCTCCTGCAACCGATGATTCGTGAGAAAGTCCACTGTTGCTGCCAGCTTTGGCTGGAGCGGAAGTCCAGTTGTAATTGGTGCAGCAAATTTGGCTGCCACGTCCAGTAACTCAGCTGTCGGTGGCTCCGACGGTGTTGGGGTGGGGTCAAACCCTTCTTCCCCTTGTGGCTCGCTGATGAGGGAAACCGGCGAGGCGGCCCTGTGCCTGACGATATCCGTGGGTGCGTACTGCTGTTGATTATGGAGTACCAGCTCCAGCAGCTGCTCGATGCGGTCAATACGCCCCCCCATCCTGAACACTCGGATGGTCGGAGTCCTCCGGCTCAGAAAACATGCCGGGGCTCCTATCATCGGCCCGCACCTCAGAGAAGTGATCTCGGTGCCGGAATGGATCGCTTTCGGCCGCCGCAGCGAAACCGTGCGAGTCCCGTGCGGGCAGGGTGTCCAACCGCCTCTTCTTGGCAGGAGTAGAAGCCGTTGCCACAAAGGGCCCTGACGGCTTGGGGTCGACTCCAGCAGAAGCATGGAGCGACGCCCGCACAGGCTTGCCGGCTGTCCGCATTTCGGACGGTGCCGACGCATGGTCTCGTCCTCCCATCCATGGGGGACTCGGCGACCGAGGCGGGACCGTACCCAAGCCCCCCGTCCCGGCGGCGGGGGTTGGGAGTTGGGTAGCAGACCTTAACGACCCAGGTCCCGCCGTTGCACCAGACCGCTCCATGGCGGCTGGTGGAGCCTTGGCCCGGACCGGGTTAGGCTTACGGGCGCCTCTGCTGCCTTTTAATGAAGGGCTAGCGGAGGGGGGTCGGGCCGCAGCACGAAACCCCTTCCCCGTTGTCGCCAAAGGCGAACTTGTGGCAGGGTCCACCCTTTCAGGAGGCACCCCGACGTCCTCCTCCACGCACTCCTCCTCGGAGCTGTGGCGACTCAGCGGGTCCCGACCTGCAGCAGCAGACGGCAATGACTTCCCCGCCTTCTTCCCGGCCCCAGGTGGAAACGATGAGGGCGCCGGGCCACGACTTCTTCGTCCAGACATTCTGAACACTCCAATCCGCACCCTTGCTGAAAGACAAAACCGACAGCAAGGGCCAACCAACTTAAGGTGAGTTTAACTTACCTAAGCGGCTCCTTTTGAAGGGCTGGCGAGGAGCGCGCCCCACCGCCAGCTGTCGGCAGCAATGCGTTGCGACGATATGTCGCGCATGCTTGCCGGCGGGCTCTTCACGAAGTCACTCACGTGACTCCGAAATGAAATTTCTTTAGGCAGAGGGTGGCAAATCTGTGGAATTCATTGCCACAGAAGGCTGTGGAGGCCGAGTCAGTGGGTTTTTATAAGGCAGATAGATTCTTGATTAGGAGATGTCAGGGGTTATGGGCTGAAGGCAGGAGAATGGGTTTGAGGGGGAAAGGTAGATCAGCCATGATTGAATGGCAGAGTGGCCAAATTCTGCTTCTATCTTGGTTCTTGGTTACTTGGTCCTCCAAAATATTCCAACTGGAATTTAAACTGGAGGTGGTGAAGGGAGGGGTTTAGCCAGAGAGGGTTATTGGGAGGAAAGTGCCACTTTAAATTTAGTAGCATCTGGCTGGGCAACCGTGGCTTGGTGGAGGTTACTCCATGTTTTAGCAGTGCGTGGAAAGAACTATCACTTATGAAGACAAGATGCTGGAGTAACTCAGCGGGTCAGGCAGCATCTTTGGAGAAAAGGAATAGGTGATGCTTCAGGTCGTGACCTTTCTTCAGACTGAGAGTATCCCAAGGTTGTTCGTCCCCCTCCCCGTAACACTCCAATGATGCCAAAGCCAGGAACGCTATGTCAACCTGCCGGCACGGAGGCGCAGCGGTAGAGCTGCTGCCTCACAGCGCCAGGGACCCGGGTTCAATCCTGACTACGGGTGCTTGTCTGTACGTTCACCTGTGACCTGCGTGGGTTTCCTCCGAGATTCTTTGTATCCTCCCACTCCAAAGACGTACAGGTTGGTAGGTTAATTGGCTTGGTATAAATGTAAAAAAAATTTGTGTGTGTGTCTTAGTGTTAATGTGCAGGAGATCGCAGGTCGGTGTGGACTGTGTGGGCCGAAGGGCCTCATATTGTGCTGTATCTCTGAGCTAAACTAAGCGGGTCAGGCAGCAGCTGCGGAGAAAAGGAATAGGTGATGTTTCGGGTCGAGACCCTTCTTCAAACTGAAACTATCCCAAGACGTTCACCTCCTCCCCAAAACACTCCAATGACTCCAAAGCCAGCGAGACTAAAAAAAATAGGTGGAGCAGGTTGCTCGGCCCTTCGAACCAGCACCGCCATTCAATATGATCATGGCTGATCACCCAAAATCACTACCCCGTTCCTGCTTTCTCCCTACATCCCTTGATTCCTTTAGCCGTAAGAGCTAAATCTAACTTTCTCCTGAAAACATCCAGTGAATTGGCCTCCACTGCCTTCTGTGGCAGAGAATTCCACAGATTCCCAACTCTCTGGATGAAAAGGTTTTTCCTCATCTCAGTCCTAAATGGCCTACCCCTTATTCTTAAACTGTGACCCCTGGTTCTGGACTCCCCCCAACATCGGGATTTTGTTTTCCTGCGCCTAGCCTGTCCAATCCCTTAAGAATGTTATATGTTTCTATAAGATCCCCTCATCCTCCTAAATTCCAGTGATTGCAAGCCCAGTCGACCCATTCTTTCATCATATGTCAGTCCCCCCCCCCCCCCCCCCCCCGCCAATCCCGGGAATTAACCTGGTGAACCTACGCTGCACTCCCTCAATAGCAAGAATGCCTCAAGCTGCCAACCAGCAGATTTAACCAGACTCAGAGGCAGGAACTCGGGACAAAATTGGAGGCTGGTATTTGGATCTGACTTTTTAAAAGAGACTAGCACTTGTGTTCTGTAACAATCTCGTTTTTTATTTATACAATATTTCTCAACAACAGGCAGATAATTACAATATTAGCACGGCTGATCGAGCACAGTGGCAGTGCCATTGTCTGGCCACAGGCATCCTCCCAGCTACCGGAGGCACATCATCACGTCCAGTCCCCAGGAACAACTGCGGTAATAAAACTCACTTGCTTTCCAGTCGAGCGAGCATCCTTCCACCCGCTGGCTCTCCCCGCCCCGTCACCCATCACATGCAGTCGAGGTTCCGCCAACTCCGTAGAAGGCGAGGCACAAAAAGCCGGAGTAACTCGGGGGGGGGGGGGGGGGGGGATCGAGACCCTTCTTCAGACCGAGAGTCGGGGGGTCGGAGGGAAACGAGAGATTGCAGACGGTGATGCCAAGAGATAGGGCAAATGAACGAAATGAGGGTTATGAAAAGGTACATGGGACCAACATAGATTGAGGAAATAATTTGAGGAAGGACATCCTTGTGACTGAGGCAGTGCAGCGTAGGTTCACGAGATTGATCCCTGGGATGGCGGGACTGTCATATGAGGAAAGATTGAAAAGACTAGGCTTGTATTCACTGGCGTTTAGAAGGACAAGGGGGGGGGATCTTACAGAGACATATAAAATTATAAAAGGACTGGACAAGCTAGATGCAGGAAAAATGTTCCCAATGTTGGGCGAGTCCAGAACCAGGGGCCACAGTTTTCGAATAAAGGGGAGGTAATTTAAGACTGAGGTGGGGAAAAAACTTTTTCACCCAGAGAGTTGTGAATTTGTGGAATTCCCTGCCACAGAGGGCAGTGGAGGCCAAGTCACTGGATGGATTTAAGAGAGTTGGGTAGAGCTCTAGGGGCTAGTGGAACCAGGGGATATGGGGAGAAGGCGGGAACGGGTTATTGATTGGGGACGATCAGCCATGATCACAATGAATGGCGGTGCTGGCTCGAAGGGCCGAATGGATTCCTCCTGCACCTATTTTCTACGTTTCTATGTCACCCATTCCTGTTTGTCCACAGATGCTGCCCGTCCCGCTGAGTTACTCCAGCATTGTGTGGCTATCTCCGGTGTACCCTAGCACTGCGGTTCAGTCCTGCAGTATAACGCCTACAGTTGTCTGCGCCAGTCTGCAGGGAAATTGTGCGAGGAATATTAGAGATAAAACCTGGACTAAAATCGTCTCCCACCCCCCAGCGACTCGAGCCCCCACATTTAGCGCGCCCCTTACCTTCAACTGTGCTAATACTGCTTATAGTTTCTTCTCCTTCAGGGCAGAAGTGCAGAAACACTAGGGCGGGCGGGCCCCCTCAACCACTAATATAAACAACTGAAATAAATTAGTTGTTTTACAAAACAATTTCTCCAATTTTCTTGAGGCTTTTTTTTTTAAATTAAAAAATTGTTTCTTTTTTTGTTTAAATGATGAGATTCTGTAATTTCTCAAAGAAGGACATCTTTGCCTCTTCCTAAATGAGCGTTTGTTATCTAGTATTTAAAATGGCCAGCAAAACATCCCCCACCACCCCCCCCCCCCCCCAATTATCAATATATATATACTCAGCGGGTGCAGGAGACCCGGTCTATCCCTTTACCCCTCCCACCTCAGCAGCCCCAGTACATTCAGACACGCGTTCTCATTCATCACACCGTACATACTTGCAAATCCATTCAGGAGCAAAAGACAGCAAACAATAGTTAAGACAAGGGCTTGCTCCAGTCTCGCACTAGACTGGCCAATAACTTGTCACACTGAATCACACACATCGAAACCCC